>PITA01013834.1:12815-55866 GCA_004023965.1 Spilogale gracilis | reverse complement strand
AGTCTCTCCTGGGCCAGTAAGAAGGAATGCTGACTGCCTGTATTTCTCCAGCTAGAGTCGGGTGAGAACACACAGGAAGAAAATGGTCTGGGGCAAAATTATCCGGAGAGGGAAGACCTTTACACTCCAGCTTAGCAAAAACAAGGATGAGAGACTTTGGAAGCCGGAGAGCCAGCCTGACACATACCTAGAGAACAGATTTTCCTAGAATCCGGTGTAGGAAGGGAGGTGGGGCCTTAGAGCTAGATCATAGGCTCTAGCCAGGGTCACTGCTAGCTCCAGCCTTACTTGTAGGCTCTTTTTTGGAGTTGGGAAAGCTCCCGAGATGCTCAGATCATGGTCTTCCTGGAACACCAAGAAGGAACATGAGATCGAAGTCCGCGGCGGGTCTGTGGCCGCGCCTGGGCTGCAGGGAGGTCAGCACTCACGTCTGCCCAGCCCCCCAGGGTCTCCGGGGCCCAACCACCACAGCGATGAGAGGCTATGGGTGGGTGTCTACTCACCGCCCTTCCCACACCACGTCCCGCCCTGCCTTTGTGAAAGAGACAGAGGTGAAGAAGTTGAAACCAGGAACTAGAGCTTCTAGTTGGCCTGTTTGACCTCCGTCCTTCCATGCCCTTGGGAATTCTACCTTCTCTTTTGAACCTCGGAGTGCCTCGATGTCTCTTCTGCGGGCAAGAAGTAATCAAGCCCATTCTGCCCAATGGCTGCAGGGATGGGAGAACCCTTCTGAATCTGGGAGGGCCTCTATAGACATGAGATGTTTGCATTATTGGGACCAGAGAGTGGTCCCAGCGTCCTTCGGCCTCACTGGAGGGCCTGCCTCTCCCTTGCAGTTCCGAGGGGCCCAGCCGGGACCTGGTCCCTGCCCCTGCTCCCATGCCCCGTGGCACATGCTCCCATGCAGCCAGCGGTCGCGGAGGTCCTCCGGGCTGTCAGCGAGCTAGAGAAGGAGGTGTTCTGGGTCTTCCCTTTGGAACCTCTCCACCTGGGCTATTGCTAAGTGACAGGGCCACTCAGAGAACAGCAAGAATCCAGGGCGGGAGCTGCCTTAGACCCTCTGGAAAGGAGAGTGGTGTGGGTGGAAGAGCTGGGAGGGCTTCCTGGAAGAAGGGGAGGGCCTGATGGGACCTTAAAAGATCCAGATGCTGCTGCAGGGAGCACTGGCACAGCCAGCTCAGGTCACAAGGCCCAGAGGCAGGAGAAGCAAACCCCAGGGGAGGTTCTCCCTGCCCATCCCGGATCTCAGGAACAGAGGCCCCTGCGTAGAAAGACAGCAACAAGCGAGCCAGTGGTGGCTGGGAGTTTGAGCAGAGCCCGGGTGGTACTGATGCCCGCAGGAGTTCCCCCTTCTGACCCAGCCACAGCAGCCTCCGCTCCGAAGGAGGGGGCCCAGGGCTCAAACTCGCACATGGCTGTCTGCCTCCACCACCAGCTTGGCCAGAATGAAGGCCAATTATCAGCCCTTGGAACGTAAGGCATCCAACCTCCAGTCAGAGTAAGAAGAGACCAAGAATCTGCTCTGTCCATAGATCTTCTGAGTCTGTCAGGGAAAATGACCCCTCAGAACTAAGCCCGTCGTACCCACAGGCCATCTGAGCCATATGGATGCACTGAGGGCAGGATGGGGACTGTCATACCCAATCTAGAGATGAGAAAACTGAGTCCCAGGGAAGAGAAGGGTTTTACCTAAGTGTCAGGGCCAAGACTAGAAGGGGGGCCTCCTGTCCCTCAGTTGAGTCAGTATAGACACGTTAACCAGACTCCCTGGGTCAGCGTAGACAACTGGATTGCCTGCAGCCAAAGAATCCACTTTGGAATAAAATGCAGGCGGTGGAGAAGGGAGCTAACCCCTGTGTGCGGGTGCAAGCCTGCCCCACGCGAGGCATCATGCTGGGTACCGCACAGGACCCCGTTTAAGACCTCAATCTCCCCTTGGAGTTGAAGATCCCCAGCCCCGTGCCATGGAGGGGTGAAGGAACAGAGCTACGGGGAGTCTGGGCAGTTTTCTCAAACCATCTGGGAGGCAAGGCCGTACTGGGGTCTGAACACAGGCCTTCTGAGGCCACAGCTCTGCCTTCCCACCCCTGCCTGCCTCCCCGGCAGCACCGGACAGCGGTCTGCATCGTCAGAAACGGCCGGGCCAGGGGAACAGAGTGTCGGCCCTTCTCCCTGTCCCCCGCTTCAGTCTGGCTTTCTCATGGCCTCCCCCTGCGCCAGGCCTGGCCCCCGGGAAACGGCTCTGAGCATAATGCCACCAGCAGCAGCCGCCTTTACTGTTCCTGCGACTGCTTCTACTATGACTTCTGGAACTTTCTATGGGAAGTGCTTCACACACAGACGCAAATACACAGGCACTTTGCCTACATCATCTTATTTCATCTTCAAAACAAACCGTGGAGCTAGGTCTTCTTTCATTCTCATTTTGCAGACAAGGAAACTGAGTCTCGGGGAGAAGAGTGACTCAGCAGTCTGTCTTCAGCAGCTTGTGGTGTCTACACCACCCAGGGATTTCAGGCAGAAGGACACACACCTTCCAACACTGGGAAGTGCCTGGGAGGGACACGGGGCTGACTCCGGAGCAGGGAGCCCCTGCCGCTCAAGCGTTTTTGGTGTGCGTGGGGGGATGGGGAGCACACAAAAATACTATTTTTGTTACCTTTCAAAAATTAATATTCAACTTATTAAAGATACACATTTAAAAACAGAGTTTTTCTTAAGAAAAGCTCCACTTACCAATCTTATTGTTCTATTTCTAAATGTAATAAAATAAGAACAAGGCCTTCACTTTTCTTCAATTAAAGTTTGATTAAGTCAAGTTGAAACACTAAACTCCCCTAAACAGTGCCATTCACAGTTTAATTAAATTTGTCTAAACAATTTCAACTACATTTGAACGTTTCGTACATTTAATTTTCCGAAGTACCTTAAATGTCTAATTGAATAAGCATAACCTTTGCATCGGGTACTTGAAAAACTGTTGTAAATCTAATAAATTAAATTTATAAACATACTGACTTCAACATTCTCTTAAATATTGTGATACTGTTAACAAAATTAGTCAAATTATCCCTTGAGTTCACTTGTCTGCAGTCCTCTGGTTATTGCTGATCTGCTCCCTCCCCCCACTGATGGAAAGGAAGCCCCCGGAAACAGGAATGTACAGTGCTGTAATGGACTCTGAAACATGAATAGAAGCAGGTGGATTGGAGAATGACTGGAGAAACAAGCACTAATGATTGACCAATATGACAACGTGATTCCTGGGTTCCTTCCTTCCCATACCTCCCAGCTGGGACTCTAGAGAGCCTGAATCCCAGATCTGTGGAGTGGGCACAAGCAGAAACAGCTTCTCTTTCTGCCCAGAGGACTGGGGACAAGGGCCTGCAAGGAAGAGAGTGGGGTGGACAGATACCCACGATCATTCCTCTTCTCCTCTCCCGCGTGCGTCGCAAGGGAAGCCTGATCGTGAAGCCAGATCCCCGCACCGTTGCTGGTGCAGGACCTAAATTCTGAATGGAAATCGTTCTCTCTGGCTGGAGAAACTGAGAAAAGGGGCCTCTATGGAAAATGTGGGGACATTCCGTTGATTTTTTTTCTCTTTTTTATCCACTGAGGCCAAAGGAAATGTGTGACAATGTGGAAAGACTAAAACCGCAGGTTCTAGCGCGGAGACCAGGAGGTGGGAGCTGGAGAGTGTGAGGCCCGTCACGGAGAGCTGGAGAACAGGCTCCCTTGAGGGTATGGCGTCTGGGTATGACGTCCTGGACCCAGCCTGTCACGGAGAGCTGGAGAACAGGCTCCCTTGAGGGTATGGCATCTGGGTATGACATCCTGGACCCAGCCTGTCACGGAGAGCTGGAGAACAGGCTCCCTTGAGGGTATGGCGTCTGGGTATGACGTCCTGGACCCAGCCTGTCATGGAGAGCTGGAGAACAGGCTCCCTTGAGGGTATGGCGTCTGGGTATGACGTCCTGGACCCAGCCTGTCATGGAGAGCTGGAGAACAGGCTCCCTTGAGGGTATGGCGTCTGGGTATGACGTCCTGGACCCAGCCTGTCACGGAGAGCTGGAGAACAGGCTCCCTTGAGGGTATGACGTCCTGGACCCGGCCCGTCATGGAGAGCTGGAGAACAGGCTCCCTTGAGGGTATGGCATCCTGGACCCATCCTCGTCTGTGAATGTGTAGAACTGACTCAGTGAAAATGCGGGGGGACTTCCGGTCTGAAACAGATAAGGTTGATGACAAAACGTTCCAAATCACAAATGGAAAAGCAGGAAACTCTTAACTACTCTCAAAGGAAAAGACAATAGATACTGGCCTCCAGATGACCAGGTGATGACATCATCACACACAGACTTTAAAATAGCTCTTCCTACTATAGTTCATGAGGTAAGGGAGAATGATTGTGAGATGGATGGAAAGATCAAAGCTGTCAGGAACAAAATGAAACCTATCAAAAAGAACCAAGGGGAAACCTTATAACTTACTTTACATACTTAAATTTTATAATATAAAAATTCAATAACTGAATTTAAAAAAACTCACTCTATGGACTCAATAGCAAAATGAAAATGACAAAGGAAAGAGTCAGTGAGCTTGAAAATAGATTCATAGAAATTATCCCTAAACAGCAGAGGTTAAAAAAGGATTGGAAAAATAATGAATAGAGTTTGAGGGACTAATGGGACAATATTAAAAGGTCTTACATTTATGTCATTGGAGTCCCAGGCAGAGAGGAGAAAAAGCTTGGTGACCAAAAAAAAAAAAAAAAAAAAAAAAAAAAAAAAAAAAAATGGAAGAAGTCACGACTGAAAACCTTCCAAATTTGGTGAAGAGACATGAATTTATAGATTCAAGATGCTCAGTAAATCCTCCAAAAAGGATAAATTCAGAGAAAACTTGACCCCAATACATTTTAATCAAACTAATGAAAGTCAAGGATAAAGAAAAAAAATGGGTAAACAGCCAGAGGAAAGCAATTCATTACCATGACTATGGATTTCCCATCAGTAACCATGAAGGCCAGAAGACAGGGAAACAGGAAAGAACTGTCAACCCAGAATTCTATACCCAGATTTTTATTTATTTATGTGTCAGAGAGTGAGAGGGAACACAAGCAGGGGGAATGGGAGATGGAGAAGCAGGCTTCCCGCCGAGCAGGGAGCCCGATGTGGGGCTCGATCCCGGGTCTCCAGGATCATGACCTGAATTGAAGGCAGATGCTCAATGAGCCACCCAGGTGCCTCCAAAATGAGACATTTTAGAAGCAAGGCCCATCCTCCCTTTCTCACACAGAATAGTTTCGGTCTTCCTGGGATCTAGACATCCTGGGTGAACAGGCATCTCCAGCCATCAGACAGGGAATTTTCTGAGGACATAATGCCATAAGAACGGGGGCTTCCCAACCCACTAACTCGCGGCTGTGGACCAGTTACTTGACCTCTCTGTCGGCGCCTCATCTGTGCAATGAGGAGAGGATTAGCTCCCACCGACCCGGGCTCGGACTCAGCTGCCCACAGGGCAGGGAATTTGAACCCCAGCTCCTGGGGGCTGCTGTGGGACCCTGGCTGGAAGGAAAGGGCGTGGACCCTGGCTGGGAGGCTTCGGCATGACGAGCAGTGGGATTCCTGCCTCTGCGCCCGGAGTGGGGGTTGGGGGGCACAGAAAGCATTCTCCGCAGAGCCTTGGATCAACAGCCATGACAGGAAGGGCTTGTATTCTCTTTGAAGCAGCAGAGAGATCAATCCCCCTTCTCATCTCAGCCTCTCTGGGCAGTGACATCACGTGCTCCGGAACAGAGGGACCAGTGCCCAGCCCAGGCCTGCGCCCCCACCCTGGCCTCCCTGCCCATGGGGGCGAGGGTGAGGAGCGGAACCCACCCCTCCTGGCCTTCCCCGGCCAATTCCAGAGGGAAGAGAGGATAAAAGATGCCAAAGCATGAGCATCCACGATTCTTTCATCAAACTTTCACGAGGGTCCCCTTCACCTGGGCATTTCCCTTCTTTTCTTCAAAGCCTAGTTTTAAAACATCACCTTTTACTGAGATCTAAGGACACTAGACCCAGAGGCAGGAAAATGGATTCGAGCTGTAGCTCTGTCTCTGATCTGCTGTGTGACCTTGAGTGAGTTGCTACCCCTCTCTGGAGCTTCATTGCTCTGAAGTGGAATTGCTCTAAATGCTTTTTAGGATTTGATTTCAGATTCTGGGATCAAGACCAGTCTGTGGCAGGGTCAGGGGTCAAGGCAGATTCGGGTCATACAATGGTCCTTCTCACATCCTGTCTCAGAAAATTGTGCCCCTAACACTGACCAGCTCCATGCTCTTGGTCATCTGTTTTTCTGTGCAGGCCCATCAGTGGGAAGAAATGCTCAAAGCAGTGTCCTGAGTCTGTGGGATCTGCCCACGAGGGGCAGAAACGATTCCTATGACGGCGCAGTCCCCAGCTCGCTCAAGGACTGCAGACGGAAAAGCTTGTGATGGGCTCTGCCCTGGAGAGCAGGAGGAAGGACGAGGATGGGGCATGGGGAGGGGTGGGGAGTGGGGCAGCAAGGGGGTGGATGTCCTGAGACCTCCTGCCTCCAGGGGTTGCTTGCTTATGACCACGGCAGGTCGGTGAGTTTAGGCAGGGAGCTTCGTCCACCCCGATTGCCCCCACGACCCCAGCCAGCAAGTGAAAGACATTCAGACACAGAAGAGGGGAGACCCTCCATTCGCCAGCTTCCCTGCAGAGTAAGTCCCCCAAAGAGATGACACAGGCCACAGGAGGACTCACAGGTGACACAGCCTCCCTGCTTCGAGAAGCCCAGGAATGAGCTGCCTGCATCGGGCCCCAGAACACTCCCACACCTATCAGCCTGCAGCCCTGGGGCTCTCCCAAGTCTCCTGGAGCCTGGAGGCTAGACTCGCTCCGGAAAAGGGAAGGAACAGGGAATGAAGCGGGAAAGAAATATTTCTGTGCTCCCTGCTTCTGCCGGGCACTGCATGTGTAAGTCTGGGTCAGGGACCTTCTGTGCCCTGGACTGGGCTGGGGGAGAGGGGATGCTGCACTCCAGGGCAAACAACAACACACACACACGCGGCTCAGGCTGTACCAGACTCTGTGCTGAGCGCTTTATAGACATTATTTAAACATCACAATAATAGATAGTGTTACCCCATCTCACAGGTAAGGAAACTGAGTCTCCGAAATTAATCACTTGCCCTGAGTCACACCACAAGGAAGACTGGCATCTGAACCCAGATCTGTCGAACTCTAAAACTCATTCTTCTCTCCCCCATTCTCCTCGCGAGATTATCCCCGGGAGGGGAGAATGGGGCTCATTCCTACAGACCCCACACTTACCAAGCAGATGTGTTTGGAATGTTCGAGACAAGCATTTCATTCCACATAAGGCGCTTTATACTGCTGGATTTAAGATCCATGACTCCCTGGTGGGGAGAGAGGGAGGGGTGGGGAGGGGTGGGGAGGGGTGGGGAGGGGTGGGGAGACAGACAAGTTCTACCCTCCAGCAGGGAAGGGCCTGGAGCTGCTGGAGAGAAACCCAGAGCTTTGAGGCAGTGAGGGTGTTAGCTACAGGCCTTCGTCCACACTGGTGTTCCTGGATCCCAGGGCACATGAGGGGCCCCCATGGTTCTGTGGCTTTAGGGGGAGGCTGCTTCATGGGCAGCCCAGAGACGAGGATGCTGGGAAGAGACAGGTGAATGGTGGGAGGCTCTGGCATGCACAGCTGCTCCGGCCTGCCCTGGGACGCTCTACTCAGTCCCTTCCCTCCCGGATGCAAGCAGCAGGGAGAATGCATTATTTTTTCATTAAAAATTCATTTTGGAACAGATAGCCTTCAGAGATGTAATTAGCCACATTATTTCTCTCCATTAGCAGTCCCTGGAGTTTGCTGGAATTTCTTGTCCTTTTTCCTCCCCATTTCACTCTTTCCATGGCCTTTATAAACTATGTATTAGCATTTCCACCTCCCTCCCCCATCCCCGGCACCCGCTCTGGTTCTGGACTGAATACCGAGTTCAGAATCTGGAGAAGGAGCGAGGGCAGCCTCCCTTCCCACTAGGCTGTGGGATCACAGTCCCCTGAGCCAGCAAGGGGTTCACTCCTCAGGATGCCCACTCTGGCCGGTGTGACTCAGCCCGGCTGTTGGCAAACCTGGGGGGAGGTGGGAGGTTCCGGGCTCCCCACTTTGTCGCTGGGTGATCCCGAGCAAGTAACTTAACCTCTCTGGGCTTCTGCTGCCCTCACAGGATGGTCCAGGTCAGCCCTGATGGCTGTAAAGCACTTCCCCTGAAGGAGATAGCAGAAGCCCTGTGGTCCGGATGTCTGAGGACAGCAGGGGACTCCTAGGGGCCAAATGGTCAGTAGACATGACAGCACACAAGGTCAGTCAGGCTCCGGAAGACTCAGAGCTAAGGGCTTGCAGGTGCTCTGGGAGACTAGGCTAGAAGTCAGGGGACAGGGAGATCCATGATGAGGACCCCCTTCAGAGCAGGAGGGAGTTCACGGGGATGCGGGCTCAGCTGCCCAGGGCTGAGTGCCTCTCTTTTGCTGATTCTCATGGATTCCCGTGGATTCTCAGCCTAGCATTGCTCCTGTGGTTTATTTCTGGGGCCTATGATGCCACATGGAAAGTGACAGAAGTATCATCTTCAACAGACTAGGGGGAAGTGGGGTCTCCCCAAGATCTTGACAATGACCTGAAGAATGACCCCTTAGCACTCCAGCTGGCTCCGCAGACTTCAGGTGGCTGGCTCCTTCCCTGGGGACTTCCAGCTACCATGGGGCCCAGAAGACAGCCAGCTGTAGCCCCAGCTCCCCCCTCCCTGCTTCCCTCACATTAGTGACAGATGTCTTCGGCTTTGTCAGAAACACCGCCCTCCCTCCGGGCAGTGGAGGGCAGGACACCTGCTGTGGGAAAGCTAAACTTATCCCAGCTCCCCACAATGAGGGGCAAAGAGAAAAATACAGCCTGAGCATAAAAGATCATTGGCACTTTGGGATGAGATAGAATGCGCGTGATTTATGCCAAGGACTAGCCTGGCCCGGGCGCAGACAGTCGCGGGAGCTGTCCTTTGAAGGGGCTGGCAGATCGCTGCTCGGGGACTCGGCCACATCACCGGGCGCAGAGCGGCGGTGTGTCACGCTGACACAAGGAGCTCGGGGGAACTTAATTTCTAATACTGGCCGCAGCCTGCTGGGGTAGTCATCCTGGTCCTTAGGTTCCCAGAGAAAGGCAGAGAAGCAGACTCTGACTGGCTCAAAGAACTCTGAACTTTCCCACGATGTCACGACAAGCCTCACGGAAGCGGGCAGCCCCTTGACTCGAGTCTAGTTCATAGTGACTTTTATGGACACGTCTGGGCAGCCGTAACAACAGCAGGGACGTTAGGGTTAATAATATATATAGTAGGGACTGCGTGGCCCCATGATCCAGGCCCAGGGCAGTCTCTCTATGCAACGTGGCTTCACTCACCCTTTGGCCCCTCGAGGCAGTATCACACCTCTCCCTTCCTCCGACCCCTCCTCAGAAGAGCAAGAGCCAAACCACCTTTAGGGGAGGAGGCCCCCTGCATGGAGGAGAGCGAGTGAGTAACCCAGTGCCCGCCACGGGAGAGCAGCATGGCGAGATGCCCGCCCACTCCGCGAGATGCCCGCCCCCTCCACGAGACGCCCGCCCACTCCGCGAGATGCCCACCCACTCCGCGAGACGCCCGCCCACTCCGCGAGACGCCCACCTACTCCGCGAGACGCCCGCCCATTCCGCGAGCCGCAGGCCCGCCCGCCTCCCCACAAGATGCCCACCTACTCCACGGTTTGCAGGTGTCAGCATCACCAGGAAAGACGCTCCTCACACAGGCCCTGGAGGGAACAAGGTTATGCTCGTGGGAAGAAACAGACCAGGATCAACTTCAGCAGTGGGCACTAGTCCTCTGTGGCCAGTGGGTCTCGTCCCCCAGCCGACACAGGGCTATGATCTGCACGCAGGGACAAAGGACCCCCTCCCTCCCCGCTGGGAGGAGATCCAGCGGCGGGATTGACCAGGAGCCACTTGATGCACACACTTAAGCAGAAAAAAGGAGCGCACATTGAATCTGGAACAGGGACAGACATTGCCTCGGAGGGTGATAAAGCCCCCCTGCCCCGTCTCTTGGTAAGGAAGTGTCCCAGGCCCAGGGTGCACTCCCTAGTGGCCAAGCAGAGGTGGAAAGCCTCATGCCCTTCCCAGTAGCTGGGACCAAGGTCCTGTGGTTGGGTGGGCAGCATGGCCAGGATTTGAACCTGGGTTTTTCTGGCACCAAAAAAACTGTGTGAGCCCTGCACTTCTGAGGACGAGAGAGTGTTCCCCAAGCACCTTCCAAACCTCCCCGCCACCCTCCTGCCTGACCACCACCCCCTTCTGCCAATGGACAACTGGGGTTCTCCCAAGAAAAGACGGGCTGCGAGCGTTGCTCCTTTCCCGGACTTCTTTAATGCAGCTTCTACATCTCTCCCACGTTTGCCCGGACTATTCTACCAAGAAAAATATTTGAAGAGCTGGGATACTTGTGCCCTGAAGAAGCCCGGGGTACAGAAATTTAAAGCAGCAAAACTGGGCTGCTCTCAAGGAGGGGAAGTGCATAAAAGAAACGTAAAGTGGGGGAACGTAAAGATTTGGGGAATTGTGCAAATAAAGGGACGTGGTCAGGACCATTCAGGCCTGAAGAAATAAGATCGACACACATAAATCCCTTGTAAATTTCAGCAAAAGGAGTAAAAGGGATCAAAAACCCTTCTGCAGTTTCATTTGAATACTAAGCCTCCATGTGCTCTGAGGCTTTAGTAATATGACCGGGCCAGGCTTATTATCTACAATTTACAGACAGGAGCCGGAGGTGAAAGGAAGGTCAGTAGATGATTCATTGCCATCGTGTTCATTTTAGAAGCCACGTCGGATTTAGCACACAGTTTTTCCAACTCCCTGCCGGATCCTGAGCTTCTTAGGGAAAAATTGTAGTTAATTCTCAGTTGTCGACACTGTTAATGTGAAGGAACAGAGGCATAGATAAGCCCAAATGGTGAGTAATGACCATTCTATGCCTCCTGCTCTGGACGTTTGCTTTGGAAGTTTCTTGCAGACCTCAGAATGGGGTGCCCTGCTGTGGGAGGCTGCCCCATCCTCATCCCACCCCTTCCTGCTCAAAGCCACCTACCTCCTGCTCCAAGCAGACCCGGGGCAGCAGACAAAGGGGACAAAGCTATAATGCTTTCCTAGGCTGACATGGAGTAGGGGAGGAAGGCCGAGAATAAGGTGTTTTGATTGAGAAGGAGCCCCACAGTGCCTTCGGCTAGCAGAACGATAGCAGTAAATGAGACGATGAAATTGTGTCCCCTGAAGACTTCCGTGTGGTTGCTGATTCATTATGTTAATCGGGATGTGAGACCGGGAGGTTGACTGTGTTCTGATTTCATGGCTGGGGGACCCGTGGCTCAGAAGGTGGGGAATATCCAAATTTAAGGTCAGAGTCCAAATTTCATCTCCAAGCCCCTGATTCCAATTTGGCTGATCTAATTACTACTATCTCTTAACGACTGTGGATCCTTTCAAGCCAAATGGCTTTAACAGCTGGGACCTGGGTAGAAATGCAAGCAATGCTCAAGGTAGAGGGCCAGGGAGCCCAGAGCCAAGAGGAGCCAACCGCACAGATTCAGCCATTAAATGTGGAGAACCTGCCAAGCGCTAGGCTGCAGGAGTTGGTACTAGAAGGAAAGCACAAAGGAATTAGACATTGACCCTGCCCTGGTAGGAGGGGAGGCAAGACACATACAGAAATCCCTATAATACCTTCAGAGAGGACGGTGAGATGCGACCTAAGAGAGTTTCGTTTATGCTTCCATTCAGTCAAGTCATGCATTCGGTCATGTGGACGCCGTCTTAGGGCTCTGGGTATAAAGATAAATAAGACTGTCCTCTAACCCCGTAAGCTACCCATCAAATACACATACTGACGCTGAACCACGTTTTTTCACAATACAGTCCCCCAGGTCCCCAACCCAGACAGCCGATTCTCAATGTCTGGAATTGAGACCCAAGAAACCGGAAGCTCAGAGTCTAGGTGTTACCTGGGTCTGGGTAGTGATCAGTGAGGTAACAAGGGGAGGGAACCCGAGGAGGGAGAGCCAGAGATAGGGAGGAAGGCTTCCTGGCCCACCTCTCCCAGGAAGCCCCCCCTAACCTGCCCAGCACCCCGGTCTGCACGTTCTCAGCCCCCTCCCAACCTCCACTGTACATCCTGTATTCCCCGATTTTTCTGGCTGACATCCTGGTTTTTCTGGCTGACCAGTAAACTTAGTTGGTTCCTGGTGTGTGTTCTCGCTGATGCTGCGTGCTCCCATGTTCCAAGGTCATTGTGATGAGGGTTCCAGGGGCCTTGTGACACACACTACCTGGCTCTTCTCAGCTGTAAGAGGTCAGGGGGAGGCTCGGTTCCTCCTGGGAATGAAATTCATTCCCCAAAAGGAAGATCACTTTCCCCTGCTAATTAAGCATCATTTAGAGCTCCACGTGAGCCCTGGTTCAAAGCTCTTTGAAGACGTCCAGCAGGGACCATGACCACACTCTCTCCTGAAAACAGCCTCTCTGCCAGGTGGTCAGCCTCCTTCATCCTGGTGCGTGTTCTTCATCAGCTCCAAGCCCCGCCCTCCCCAACTTCTGGTTTACATTAGGGCCACTTTCCTTGCGGGGGCGGGAAGGACTAGAGCCTGAGCTGGCCTACAACGTTGAGCAGGGTAAGTCGTACCTCGATCTCACATCAGGACTGAAGAACCCAGGTTTGTGTTGCTTGCTCCCTTTCACCCTTCTTTCTAAGCCAGGTACCTCCCCCATATGGGACAGTCCAACTTTAATGACTTAGATTTGCAAGTTCAGTCTCAATGCTGATTAATTTCCCTGGGTGTTCTTGCCAAGGTTTTGGTATGCTGTCACCAGGTGACGGTAACGCCTTTGTTAGCAGGTTCTTTCAAGCCCACTAATAAGATACAGCTATCCATTAAAAGTCAGCCTCAGTCGTAAAAGTTTTCCACACGGTGTTTTCTTTTCTTTTTTTTTACGGTGTTTTTTTCTAAATCATAATAACTAATTATAATGACCTTAACCAATCTCAAGTTTCATTTATCATATCGATTAAGGAATGATACCTAAGACAGCTGAGAGGCAAAAATGGGCACCTCTGTCCCTGAGTTCTCAGTGTTTTGGCTTTATTGCAAATTGTCATCAGGTCTTGATTTGGATTTTCTTTACATCTTTATTTCATTTCTCTGAACTTATAGAGTGATAATAATAAAATAACAAATGGTCACATAGCCTTTAGTATGTACTGCGACTGTTCTAAAGGCTTTATTTATAGTCATTTATTCTCACCGTCACACTATACGAGGTGGATGATGCTATTGTCTTCACTTTATGAGAAAGCTGGGACACAGAGACACAGCAACTTGCCTATAGTCACACAGCTGGTAAGTGGCAGGGCTGTATCTATCTATCTATCTATTTATTATTTGTTTTATTGATTTTTTTCCATAACCCAGCCACCCTATCCCTCTCCCCAACCCTCCCACAACCCTCAGTCTATTTCCTGAGAGTAAGAGTCTCTTATGGTGTGTCTCCCTCTCCCTCCATCTTGTTTCATTTTTTTCCCTCCCTTCCCCACATGACCCCCCCACCTTGCCTCTCAAATTCCTCATATTGGAGAGATCATTGTTTTTCTCTGATTGATTTACTTTGCTCAGCATAACATCCTCCAGCTCCATCCACATTGTCACAAATGGCAGGATTTCATTCTTTTGATGGCTGCATAATACTCCATTGTATGTATATACACACCACATCCTCTTTATCCATTCATCTGTTGATGGACATCTATGTTCTTCCCATAGTTTGGCTCTTGTGGACATCGCTGCCATGAACATTCATGCTCCTTTAGATCCCTACATTTGTATCTTTAGGGTAAATACCCAGCAGTGCGAATGCTGGGTCGTAGGGTAAGAGCTGGTACTCAGACTGTGGAGTCCGTCTTCCAAATCAGTGTTTCTCTAAGTGTGGTGGCCAAAACTGCCCCACCAGCATCCACGAGGGACTTGTAATGCAGACTCTGACCCCCAGGTGCTCTGAACCAGAAACTCTCAGGGTGTGGTCCAGGGATTTGTGTTTTAACAAGTGCTCCCAATGAGTCCGATGTGCAGCCAATTTTGAAACCCACTCTTTCAAACCATTCATTTAACCCTTATGCTATACAGGTGGTACGTACATGCCTGGGCTGATTATAATCACGCAGGTAACTTTCCAGTGACACATATCCCCCCTCCCCAATTTTAATACTCCTTCCCTCCCCTGGGTGAGAATCACCGACATGATGAGCCACTCCTACTGTTGGGAGTATATCTTGTCCCCAAGGGAACTGGAGTAGAAGAGGTTGAGAACCATAAGCAGCCAGCGACCGTCCCTACGCTTACCGGGGGGATCTATTGCTATGAGTATTCAGAGCAACATGGCGTCAGAAACTCTCCTGGAAAGCTTACCTTATCCTGCAGTAGCTTTCCTATTTTACTAAAAACATTAGAGGGGGCGCCTAGGTGGCTCAGTCGGTTAAGCATCTGCCTTTGGCTAGGGTCATGATCCTAGAGTCCTGGGATCGAGCCCCACGTTGGACTCCCTGCTTGCTGGGGAGTCTGCTTCTCCCTCTGCCCCTCCCCCTGCTCGTACTGTCTCTTACTCACTCTCTCAAATAAATAAATAAAATCTTAAAAAAATAATAAATAACCACACCTACCTCATAGATTAAATGGTAAGTCTAAAGTGCTTAGGACAGTACCTGGTACTTCATCAATGCTTTGTAAATGTTTACAACCAATCAGAATGTAATACATTTATTTTCATAATTGATTTATTTGGGTGTCTATCATTTTTTATGCTTTAGGCTTTTATGAATTCCTTGGTGTTTCTTGTATTATCTGCTTTTATTTTAAAAAGCGAATTAGGGGCGCCTGGGTGGCTCAGTCGTTAAGCGTCTGCCTTTGGCTCAGGTCATGATCCTAGAGTCCTGGGATCAAGCTCCGCCTGGGGCTGAGAGAAATGAAAGAAGACTTAAATAGATGGAGAAATACAGAGCATGTTAGTCTCTGTGTGCCATATTTCTCTGGTGCAACTACCTAACTCTGCTATTTTAAAGATATTTATCTATTTATTTATTTGAGAGAGAGAGAGTGAGAGAGCACAAGCAGAGGGAGGGACAGAGGAAGAGGGAGAAGCAGACCCCTCGCTGAGCAGGGCGCCCAATGCAGGGCTGCATTGCAGGACTCTGGGATTTTGACCTGAGCTGAGGGAGATGCTCAGTGGTCTGAGCCACCCAGGGTCCCCTTAACTCTGCTCCTTTAGCATGAAAGCAGCCACAGACAATACACGAATGAATGAGCACAGCTGTGTGCCAATAAAACTTCATTCAAAAAAACAAAACGGAACCGGTTGCAGGGCCGTAGTTTGCTGATTGCTGGGCTCTCTGATAGATCCCCGTGGAGTCCACGAAGCCCCTAGGATAATAAGTGAGGTCAACAAAATGGGGGGGCACAAGATCAATATGTAAAAGCCTGTTGTATTTCTATATACTAACAACAAACCAGTGGAAGCTGGAAATTCAAAAATAACACCTTTTACAATAACATCCCCCCAACCAAAAATATTTAGGAATAAATCTGACGAAATATATGAATAGCCTATATACCCACAAAATAATCCTGAGAGAAGTTAAAGACCTAAATAGATGGAGAAATATTGTTATCAATTCTCCCCCAATTGGCCTATAAGTTCAGCAGAGTCCCCATCAAAATCACAGCTGCCTTAACTGTGGACGTTGGTAAATTGACGGAGATACCTGTGGAAATGCGCTGCCAAAGTTCCCTGGCATAATCAAGGATCCCAGGATGCAGCCCAGTGGTGCCTACTCTCTCCTACTGCCTGCCAAGGTTCCTGCTGAGGGGGCAGTCTGAGTGTAGGTGGGGAGAACATGATGGCAGTCTGAGGGTCGGAAGCCAGGCTCCTCTCCGTCACACAATAGTGTCTCTGCAGCTGGGTCATGGCATCAGGAGAGACCCCACTTCCCAAGGTTAGGCCAACAATGAGGATGGGGTTGTTTTTCTTTGTTTCGGTATCTTCTTGGGCCCCTGGATCCTATTTCAGTTCAGAAGGTAGAGCATGTATGAGTTACTAAAGGCTTCAACCCATCCCTATCAAATGTGGAGTTAGTGGAAATTATCCCAAGTCTGGGCCCATGGATTCTGCTTTTTAAAATTTCCAGTGCTAAAGCTATTTCTAAGGTCAGTGGACCAGCAGCAGCCCCAGCAATGATCTTGGTCACCTTGGGCCCCCGCCCCCCCAGACTCCCCGAGTCAGAATCTGCATTTTTTTTAAAAGATTTTATTTATTTGACAGAGAGAAACACAGCCAGAGAGGGAACACAAGCAGGGGGAGTGAGAGAGGGAGAAGCAGGCTTCCTGCCGAGCAGGGAGCCCGATGTGGGGCTCCATTCAGGGTCATGACCTGAGCCGAAGGTAGTCGCTTAACCAACTGAGCCACCCAGGCGCCACCAAGAATCTGCATTTTAAAAAGATTCTCAGGTGACTCAAATGTGAGTCACATATGTGCATATTCAGGCGTATATCAATGGGGGGTTGGCATTGTGTCTATCAGACACGGCTAGTCACCTGCAAGCTCCATCCATCAGCCCGTCCTCATGCCTGCAATATGGCGGTTCAAGATAGCTTCTCTCTAATAAAGGTTTTCTCTAGGAAGCTTCCCCCATTCTGGCAGGACTGCTTACCTCCTGGTTACTGTCTTATGAACATTTTAATTACTTCGCATGCAGTGCCCGTCTCACACACACACACGCACACGCACACACGCACGCGCACACACACGCGCACACGCGTGCACACACGCACATACGCACGCACACACACGCACACGCACGCACGCATGCACATGCACACACACGCGCACACACACGCACGCACACACACACGCTCTCTTGTAACCAGAAACCGTTTCTCACAGTGAGCTGTTTTGCTCTTCCAGGAAAGGCCAAGGGAGCTCATGGGAGTGCTCGGTACTTGTTCTCAGTTCCCCACTATCGAAGCAGGAGACATTATTACAGAAAAGTCTGAAAACACAGACAAAGGAAAAGACTATATAGGACCCTATTTCTCAAAGATAATCACTCTCGCTTTTGGTGGGTTTCTTTTTTTTTTTTTTTCAGCTTTTTTTCCTAACAGAATTTTTATAGTGGTTAGTTCACTATACATTAGAGTATATAAGGTGTAGTTTTCATAATATGTAACAGGTAGACGGGAAGTATCACACATGGAAAGGATAGAGGCTAGATACTGCATGTATAATTTTGTATTCTGTTTTTTTCCGTTAACATTTTAATTTTTCAGGCTATTATTCATTCCCTACAAGCCTCATTTTTTTATGCCTCACAATATTCCATTGAGCATATAAATTATAGTTTATTTAACTATTCCCTTATTGCATCATGTTTAGAGCGCATGCGATTTTCCTTTTGGTAAGTAATGCGCCGTGAAAATTATCAGACATTCAGCATTTTTCTATGACTCTGCAGTGATTTCCTCAGGATAGGTTCCCAGAAGTGAGTCAGAGGCAGGGGGCGTGATCCATATTGCAAACTCCAGAGTATAGCATGGGGAAAAAAGTCAAACTTAAAAAGAGAAGCCAAAGGTTTGTACCAGGGGACTGAAGTGACTCCCCTTCCAGGTGAAGAGAAAACCACCCATCGACAAGACAGAATGGGACAGCTTCTTCGATGAGAACGGTCTGTTGGTCAAGTCACGAGACCTCATCTGTGTGAACATCCTGGAGCGGGTACGGTGCCCGAGGCCTGGCCTGGCACTGGAGGGCATGGGGGGCAAGGGGCCGGCGTGGGGTTCGGAGACCCCCCTCTTGGCAGACCTCTCCCCCCTCTCCCCCACCCCAGGGTCTGCACCCCTTCGTGAGGACAGAAGCCTGGAAGTTCCTCACGGGCTACTACTCATGGCAGAGCTCGCAGGACGAGAGGCTCACCGTGGACAGCACGAGGAGGTAGAACGTTCTAGATCCCGTCAGGGGAGGGTGTCTAGCAGTGCCCACCCCAGTCTGACAAGTACAGTCGTCTTCCCGCAAAGTGGATTTCTTATTCGGAGAGACAACACCGCCCACGTGCTCCTGCCCCTTCTGGCCCAGCTGCGTTCAGCCGCACCGATGGCCCGGCAGGGGCTTGCCTGGTCCCCACAGCTCCTCTCCACTGCTGTCACCCCGTCCCTTCCCTCCCTAGGACCTCCGCAGCCTAGTTGAGGTGAAGATTCATGCACAAAGGGCCAGTGGAAACCCATTCGGGGCAGTAGGGGAACGGAGGGCAGGCCTGGAAAGCTGGAGAGCACTGACCAGACCCTGCTCCCCGGGCTGGGGTACCAGACACCCCAAACAGGGTTTTGCAACCATGGGAGTCTAGTCTCTCAGTCCAGAGGCCAGCAGCCCACAACGCAAGGGCCGGGCAGCGCCGCCCTCCCTGAAGGCTCTGGGGCAGAGTCTGCCCCTGCTCTGGGGTTCTGGTGCTTCTGGGGGCCCCCTCGTCGCTGCCTCCGTGGCCACATGGCCGGCTCCTCTTCCCCCTGTCTCTGTGTCTCTGTGTGTCCTTAGAAGGACACTTGTCATTGGATTTAGGGTCCACCGAGATCTCATCTCAAGATCCTTAATTACATCCACAAAGGCATTTTTTCTCAAATAAGTCCACATTCACAGAATTCAGTGGTTAAGGCGTAGACATGGCTTCTGAAGGGTCACCAGCCTCCTACAGCACCTTAGCCCATCCCAGTGATGGGCACTAGGCACTGCACCATCCAGCCCTCTGACTCTAAGGCCGAGGGGCCAGGATTACCCCCATTCTACGGAAGAGGAGACTGAGGCTTAGAGAGGGATCAGGATATCCCCACGGCCTCATCCTCATTGCAAACGCCCCGGGATTAATTTGTGAAGTCAGGATTCAGCCACTGTGGGACCCCCGGGGCCACAAGACTGAACCCGCCTCCAGGCTGCCCTCCAGGGGCACGTTAGCACAGAGTGTGGTTAGGGCTGGCGCCAACGAGATGAAGGCAAGCATCACAGGTAAGAGGAGCAGCCTAGCGGAGAGTGCTGCTCAGACTGCCCTTGACTGGCGGGGAGAAGGCTGCCTCCTCCGCCTTGATTCTGTTCACACAGGAAGAACTATGAGGCCTTATGTGAGATGTACAAAAAGATTCAGCCCCTTCTGGAAAACCTGCACCGGAACTTTATGGAGACTCGGAATACCATCGGTGAGCAGAGTTGGGTGGGCAGGGCTGGGCCCTGGAGTGTGGGGAGCGGGGGGGAGCACCTGAGGTCATGCAAGCCTGCTCCTCAGTCATAGCCCGGGGCTGATGGTTCCCCGGTTCCTGGGAGCTGCCGCGAATTCTGGAATTCTGCTGGCTAAACCCGTCAGTCCATCTACCACGTCTCCGGGGGACTCCTACGTGTCTAGCATCGTACTCCCCTGAGCGCTTGCTGTTCCTACTGCTTTGTCTTCATCCCTCCCCTTTGGCCTTCAGCGAGGCTGGAATTCAATGGACGGGACCGTGGAGCGGGGATAGGGTGGGGGGCATTCCTGGCACAGGGTATGGCCTAGTCAAAGATGCAGAGGTGGGGACAAAGCCAGGCAGCTCAGGGCACAGTGCTGGGAAGAGCCTCACGGGCGCAGGTCGTCTTCCCAACCCCCTCTCCAGGATGCTCTGCGTCCTGCCTTTGGGGAATAAACTCATTCATGGCCCCTCTGCTGAAGCGATGTGGTTCCATCTCCTTGTCTCTTGTCCCCAACCTAGCATATGACATTCAGAAACTCTATGACAAAGACCCTCTGGGCAACGTCATTGTCGACAAGCAGAGACTGGAGAAAATCCTCCTCCTCAGTTACGTCTGCAATACCCAGGCAGGTGGGCCGCAGGGCTGAACACTCCGCCGGGAACCTCCTCCCTGCCCCAGCCCGGGCTCACCCATCCTCACTGTCCCCCCCACCCCCGCCCCAGAGTACCAGCAGGGTTTCCACGAGATGGTGATGCTTTTCCAGCTGATGGCAGAACATGACCACGAGACCTTCTGGCTTTTCCAGTTCTTCCTACAGAAAACGGTGAGGTCTGGGTGTGAACTCAGGGATCACCTCCCTACCATTCCCCAGACAGCCCCTGGAGGTTAGGCAGGCAATGGGAGCCTCCAGCCATGAAACAGGTCCCAGAGGAGCCTGGGCAGGCCACACTCACCCCAGTGAGTTTACTGGGGAGGGGGGGGTGTCTGTGTGTTGCAGGCACTGGAGTGGAGGAGGGGCTGGAGGGGTGCTCTGGGTCCAGCTCTCAGCAACCTTCAGAGAATATTAACTGGCCGGTCCAGGGAAGGCTCCCTCTCCTGGCATTCCCCTCCCTAAAGAGGGTGCTGCTCCCACAGATCCTTCAGGGCTCCTCGTCAGCTCTGGAATAAGATCCACTGACCTTGGCCAGGCATTCAAGGGCTCTTTGGTCTTCGGTCTCATTGCTTCCTTCACACGCACGCCAGGGGCCTTGGTTTCCCCTCACACACCCTACAGTGGTCAGGTTGAGGGCTTTTGCAGTGACCTCTCTGCGGAACATCCTCACTGGAACGCCTTTCCTCGTGGTCTGGGAGAGGCTGTCCAGAACCCACCTTCATCCCCCCCGCCCCATATGCACAAGCACAAATACGCAGATCGCGGAGACACAGACGTGGTGTGAGGGCGCGCGCACACACAGCCAGCCGGGCTCACGAAGAACCCAGCCCCGCGGAGCCGGCCCCGCAAGGGCCTCGGGAACCGGGTCCTTGGTGACTTGCAGGCCGGCCCTAAGCCAAGAAAGATGGGGTTGCCCTCCCACCCACCCTTCTTTCTCAGGAGCACAGCTGTGTTATCAAGATCGGAGTAGGCAGGAACCTGGACATGCTCAACACCCTGATCAACTTCTTAGACCCAGTGTTTGCCGAGCACCTAAGTGAGTGACCCACCCCCAATCTCTTGCAAAAGGACAGCTCCTGTGGGCGGAGCCTGAGGAGGGCCCGCCCCCAGCCTGTCGTGGTGGCCAGGGAGCTGGAGCTTTTGGTCTTCTCTCCTGGGGCCCCTGGGGTCGGAATCTGGGCATTTGAAAACTCACCCCAAACACTCTCCGAGGACAGTTGGCAAAGTGAGGGCCAGGAAGTCTGGATTTCCCGGGTGTGTTCACACACCTGCTGTTCGGCCTCTGCAGGAGCTGCGCGGTCGGGTGCGCAGCCCCGGGTTCCCTGACCCTGCCTCCAGGCTGACGGCCGCTTTTCTCTGCACAGGAGGGAAGGGCGCGGGGGCCGTGCAGGCCCTCTTCCCCTGGTTCTGCCTATGTTTCCAGCGCGCCTTCAAGTCCTTCGACGACGTCTGGCGGCTCTGGGAGGTGAGTCCTCGTTGGACAGACAGGCTAGGCCCCGCCCCTTTAACAGGCCGCGGATGCCCTTTTCCTTGCCTCCCCTTTATCGCTGCCTTAGCATGGAGTTGAGCAGGTTGGAGTTTATGGGGCTTTGTTGGAGGAGGCGGGCACATCAGCATGTGCATCTGTCCATCGATCCCACCAGGACCTTCCCCAGGGCAGCGGGGGCAGAGGGAGGGGCCCCTCACTCTGTGCCCGTGGAAGCCGGGCGGCTTTCCTGCCATCAGGCCTGGGAGGCCTCCCTCTGCTCCAGGTCCCCAGCTGCCCCTTCCTCTGCCTTCTCTTCATCTGAGTGTTGGCTCCCTGCGAGCCCTCACCCCTGCAGAAGAAGGGGCTCTCCGAGCCCAGGCCAAGGTGCAGTGCTTTGATCCCAGGCCTCGGGCCATCGGCCGGTGGTCCTCCTTGGGAACAGACTTTTGCTCCTCCCAGGGCAACACTCAGCCTGGCATTCAGCACCCCACAGGTCATCTCCCACCCACCCTCTGGGGACACCACACCCCCCCCCCCCGGCCCCCACATTGAGGACTGAGGAGCCCTTGCTTTGCCAGAGCTCCACCCCTTCTCCTTCCCCCTCCCTTTCTGTGTCCCTTCCTCCCGCCCTCTCCCTTTCTCTTTCCCTCCTTCCTTCTCTCCTCTCCTCCTCTAGCTCGTGAATTCCCTGAAGCTTTTTCTCTGGGTCCCCCAATAGCCAGCACAATGCCTGGGGTCCCCCGAGGTAGCATTTGCCTGAGTGAGGGAGTGAGCAGTGAGGCCCAGGGACGGCACCCCCAGCAAGTCTGTGGTCGGTGGGCACCCCGCCATCCAAAAGGCCTGGAGGCCCAGGCTGAGACCCATGGGCTGCCTGCAGGTCCTGCTAACAGGGAAGCCGTGCAGAAACTTCCAGGTGCTGGTGGCCTACAGCATGCTGCAGATGGTGCGCGAGCAGGCGCTGCAGGAGAGCATGACCAGCGACGGCATCCTCCTGGTGAGAGGGCCCTCGGGGCTAGGCCAGCCCCCCCATCCCAGTCCCGGGGCCCTAGCAGGAACTGGGACTCCATGAGCGCTGTGCTGCTGCGTGTGTAGACCAGCGGAAGCCCACGACGAGCCAGATGCGGAGGGCCCCAGCCCTTACGGCAGCACCCTGACTTAGCGTAGGAGGAAGCTGAGGCCTTGAACGCTTTTTAACCTCTGGGTTTACTGCCTCCGGTTAGCCCCCTGGGACCTAGGGTCCCGCTGTGGCAGCAGACCAAGAGTTCTCTGACATTGCTAAAAAGCAGCTGGAGTCTCGGTTAAAAAAATCCAGGGCGACCCAGTCAGAAAACAAGCTCTCCGAGCAGCTCCTGAGACCCTCAGGGGACCCTGGCAACCCTCAGAGCCCAGCATGGAAACGACACTTACCGTCTCCCCGCCAATGCCACAGTCTGGTGGTGACATGTCCGGCACTGTGCCGGGCAGGCTGGGGAGAGATTAGGTCGCCCGGGCCACTGCCGTGAGCAGGGACCTTGTCCCTGGGAAGCCGCAGGCAGCCGCCTGTCCCAGGGAGACCTGCTTCCTCTTGGCTTCGTCTCCCCGCACACAGGCCTGCAACAACCTCATTGACCTTGATGCAGACGTGCTGATCTCCGCCGCCTGCTTGGTGTACGCGGAGCTCATCCAGAAAGATGTAGGTGGCCCTGATTATCTGCCTTCCTCCTCGTCCTCCTCCAAGAAGCCCTCTCTGATTTTCTAAGCCCAGCCCCAGCATATGGCAGGGTATTCGGCTTCAGAGACACGGTTTGTGCCTCGTCCTCTGCCACCAGCCCCTGGGTGCTGCTCTGCATGGTCCCTACTGTTTGCATATGCGACTCCCCCTTCCCCAGAGAGACTACATCGCCCCACAATGCAGGTCTCATCCCTTGAGCCCGTGTCCATGCCAGCAGGTCGGGCACAGGGTTGGTTGGACAGGGAACACAGAATGAGAACAACAGATCAACAACTGTCCACCTCAACCTGCCAGACCCCCCTCTTCCCCAGGTTCCTCGGCCATTAAAGGACTTCTTTCTCTGAGGACACTTGCAGTGGACAGGTGCCCCCGAGGGACAGGATGGAGGCGGCGCTTCAGCCCTGAGGTCTGCCGGGCTGCTCTGTAGGGATGTGGGTAATACATCTACACTGGAGACAGCCTCTGGAGTCAGTTTGTCAGAGACAGTGTGTCTCCTGCGGGCACGTGAGGGCAGAGAGGGTGCCCAATAAAGAGAGAGGCCTGCTGGGCGAGCAGGGAGGCGGCCAGGCCCGCGAGGGGGCCGGCGCACCAGGGAGACCACGCCTCTCTGCAGCCCTTCCACAGCGGAGGGGTTCTGCAGTGGCTCCACACTCGGAGGGACATGGGTCGGGATAGAAACAGCTTCGAGAGCCTCCTGGACTCCCGCAGAAGACACACTGAACACGTCTCATCCCTGGACCGGGTCTTGGGAAGAGGCCCTGACCTCTCCGTCAGCTTTGCACCCACTCTGCCGTCTCACCCTGCCGCCATTCAGGGCTTCGTCCGTGGGCTTCCCAACAGTCTGTGGAGGGACGTAGCCCAGATCTCTGGCTCTCAGGCCATTCCCCTTCTGGTGTCAAAGCCTCACAAGCATACCTTCACGTCTCAGGCTGGAATGCACCCTCGGACTACTCTCTTCTCTGGCCTTACTCAGTCTCTCCAGAGAATGCCCCCTGGTCCCTGGCCCAGACAGCCCCATCGCTCCCTGGGGCGGAGGCTTGTGCCGCCCACCCTTCCCAGACCTGGCCACAGCCCGGAACCCCTGCCCAGCCTGCTCATACTCAGAGGGTGCCCTCACAACAGACAGGAGGGTTGGCCAGGAGGGGACTGAGCCCGCAGAGGGCCCGGGGTTCACCAGGTGTCCCAGTGTCTGCTCTGTGGGTATGTACACACACACACACACACACACACACACACACACACACACACACACCTGCTCAGTGGCTACACCTTTGCAGAGGGGCTGAAGGACCCACTGGTTTTTCTGTAATCCTGGCCCCCAGAAGGAGGCTTAACCATCCTTCCCACTCTTCCCCAACTGCCCCCTTCCCCTCCTATCCTGTCACTTTTGATGACCGTCACTCAAAAGGTACTACGTCCCCAATTAGTGTCTGGTCTCCTTCCTGCCAGTGACAGTCCCCATCCACGGCTAGCTCTGAGTCCCTGGCTGCTGCGTGCATGCTGGAGGGGGTGTTGCTGAAGAGTGGGGCCCGGTCCCCCCCATCAGAGTCTTTTCTGCATGGCGAAGAACCAGCATTTCTAGGCAGGAAGGCGCGTGCGTAAGTTCCAATGCTGTGCTTCTAGGGCTTATGTTCCCAGGACAGTTAGTTTAAATAAGAGTTCCTGAGTGGAATACGGCACTCTAAGAACACAACCGTGTTTTCATTTTACCAAAGAACCAGAGTGAAGGACAACTCGGTGCACCAACGTGGCCTTGGGAAAGTCCAGAGAGGCATCACATGTGCTTTTCCTAAGACGTCGTGGGGCCTGGCAGCCTCAGTCGGCTCATGACTGCTGCTGAGACACAGGCACCATGCCACACATCTAGCCCAGAACTGAGAAGTCCAAGAGCTCCTTTCTAGACCAAGGGTTTTCAAGCCTGTTTGTAAAATCTTGTGCTTTTACAACCATGCGTATACAATCTTTCTCAGAAGTCTAGTGTTTGAAGTTTGGGTGAGGAGCCCAGGGCCCTCATCCCTATGATCCCCCTCAGACCCTTCCTCAAACCTCTAAATGATCCATTACTTAAATAATTAATTTAATAATTTAATAATTTAAATAATTTTATCTAAGTAATCTCTTGAGGCAGTGCATGTTTATTGAATCCTTACTGTGAATTCCCCGCTGTCCAGGCACTGAAAATTCAAGAGGGGGGTGATGAGAGACACCATCCCCAGTTCCGGGTCATGTAGCGTTGAGTGGGGACCAGATAATCACCTTAAAGAACATATCATTGTGAATTTCCTTTTCGTGCCCTGAAGGAAAAGAACGTAGTTCTATGGGAGGAGATAACGATTAGTGGTGGTGATGGTGTTGTCCGTGACGGCAGCGACATCAGATCAGATGATGACGGGTGTCACTAAGGGTGACATTAGCAATGGTGTAGTGTCGGAGGCAGAAGTGGCAGCGGGAGCTTTTGCGATGACAATGGGGACATCAGTGAGGTCACTGGTTATCAGTGATGTTCTTGGTGCCAATGGCATGGCACGGATGGTGGCAGAGGTGTGACATCACTGATGATGATGCAGCTGGTAGGTGTGGTGACATCAAGGAAAACACTGAGTGGTAGGGACGTTGCTGTCCGTGGTCGTGGTGACGGTGTGAATTTTCGTTCCATCGGCAAAAATGTACCGGGTGTCTCCAGTGGCCGTCTCTGTGTCGAAGGTGACGGTGGGGCTGGTGGGGATGGCAGTCAGTCGTGGTGGAGATGAAAAGAGTGACCGATTTATTCTGGAAAAACTAATGCACTATATACTTCCAATGAGCAAGACCTAAATATAATATTTTTAAATAAGTCATAGTGGCCATGACATCGGGATAAAGAAACTTGGAGCCCCTGGGCGCTCTCCAAGCTCTCCAAAGTCAGTTCTGAGCTTGATGTGAAAGCTTGGACTGGCTTGTTTCCTCCATGACCTCACCAGACCCCCCCACTTTCATTCTCGTTCTAAGCCTCCTCCCGGAAGTGGCTCCTTCTCCCCTCTCTGGCTACCGTCAGTGACCCCAAGCCTGCTCTTTACTCCTAGAGCCAGGATAATGGCTCTCTACATGTGAAGAGCTTTACAGAGGGAGTGCATATGAAGACCTGAATTCTCTGGGCCCCAGAGCCTGTGCGTCAGACTCGAAACCCAGGCTGGCCCTGGCCTGCAGCCCCAGAGCCGCCTCCAGTGAGGGGAGGGCTCCTCCTACCTGCAGGAGGAAGGCCCCGCCTGGGGAAGGGGCCCGACCTCACTGGCCAGGCTGGAGGCTGGAGCGCTGGGTTCTGAGGAGGGTGAGACAGGAAGGAAGACAAGGAGAAAGAAGTGAAAGAAGGAGGCAGTGACATAGGAGGGAGTGTGAGACTTCTTCCTGAGCTAGCTAAAGGTGGTCGCTCACGTCAAGGACCATCCCCAGAGCCAGCACTGTGGTCGAACGCGGCAAAGTGACAGACTGATCCTCGAGGCTGTTGCTGCTGCTCCTTCTCCCCGACTGCTCTCGCCACCCCCCACCGCTCCCCCACCCTTCACCCCCGAGGAGCGTGCTGGGAGCTCTGTCCTGCTTCCCTAATTCTGCCCTAGAAGTCTGGGAAGGCCAGATCAGAGCCCTGTTGATCACTACGTCTCGCTCGAAAACAAACTCCAGACTGCTCTGGCCATTCCTTTCCTGGGCCGGCCTGAGCTGGGGCTCCGGGGTGCAAGGATGTCATCGTGCAGGGCTGAGTGGCAGGACCCAAGAGAGGCCGTCGTGCCTCTCCGCCAGGAACAAAATGGCAGCAGCAAAGCCTGGGCAGTGAGAATGAGCCAGCCCAGCTGTGTGAGTGTGCAGGAGGAGGGGTGGGGGGGCGCCGTGAGGGAGGAGCCCCCTCCACACCCCAGCCCCTGCAGGCCCCTCTCTGGACCAGCCCCTGCCAGGCAGAAGGGCGCAGATGGAGGAGAGTGGGGCAGTCCACGCCTAGGGCTAATGCGCCACGCACGGGCCGCACCACCGGGGGTGGGGGGGTGGGGGTAAGGAATCATTTCCCAAACCTCCCAAACCTCGGAAGCACTAAGAGCCAGCCTCACTGTCTGGCTGGAGCCTGGGGCTAGAGGCTAGAGCCTATAGTGGGGCAAAGATCAGCGCGGATGGGGGTCAGGGGAGACAGTAGGAGGCTGGGGGCAGGGTAGGAAGGTAGAGTCAAGAGCAGCAGCTTTGAATGCTGGCTGCAGGTGAGAATCACAGGGAGCTTTTAAAAATAACCCCTGTCCCAGGCCCCCTGATGAAATCTGAATCTCTGGGGTGGGACCAGGAAGTTCCCCCAGGAGATAACAAGGTGCAGTCAGCAGTGAGAATCCCCGTGCGCGCAGAGCAGGGGCTGGCTGGAGGGGCACTGGAGGGTTAACGCCCTCTTTCCGCTCAGGATGGGAAGGGACTTGGCAAAGGTCACACATCAAACAGGTTCTGTCGCGGAGAGGACAGGAGTGGCTGTGCAGGGCACTACCCTGAACGGGTCCGCAGGGTCCTGCAGCCAAGCCCCATCCCCGACCACGCAGAAGCCTCCCTGCCATAGAGCCCCGCAGCTGGACGACTCTGGGATTAAGCATTCCAGCTTCTTTCCTGCACCAGCTCATAAAGAATCTCTTTAGGGAATTAATAAGTGCCCTCACCTGCAGTGATATGCAAATGGCACCTGAACACCCACAGTGCCCCCCTCAGAAGCTGGGAGCAAATGGAATGCAAATGTATGCAGTCATTATGCAAACAAGGGCAGCCCCGGATTAATGGCCTCGGTCCTGTCTCTTTAGGTCCAGGCATGGCTGACAGGAGGGCTGAGTCATCTCCCGTCAGAAGCATCCCAAGGAAGGGGCCAGAGAGCGATTGTTCTGACATCTGGCCTGCTGATGGTCTTCTCTGGGAAATCCGGAGCATGGAGGGGAGGGATGGGGGAGGGGGCTCAAGGTCAGCTGTGAGCTCTGAAGGAGAGAGGTGGTGGCAGGGGCGGGGAGGTGAAGGAGCCAGTGGGAGAGTCAGACTCCAGACAGTCGTGAGGTGAGCCTGGGCAGTAAGCCTCTCTGAGCCTCTGTCTCCTCACTTACAAATAAGGAATGACAATGATGGATCATCGCGCGGACGTCTATAAATACGTTTGGTCCAGCAGACATCCACTCAGAGGACGCACAGCTGTCAGGAAGACACTGAAGGGGTAAGGTGCACCCACTATCTTTAACCCAGAAAGCAGTGGCCGCAGGAGAGAGGGAGCCTCCAGGACCTGTGACTTCCCACGGCCCTAAGACCGACGGAGCCTCAGCAGTAAGTGGCTTGCTTCTCCCCCCGTAGGACCTGCACTTGCACATTAGCCCTGCAGAGGGCGCGCCGCCCCCACGAACGAGGACCCTTCCCCGAGGGCAAGGCTGTTCCAGGGAGGAGGCGACCCGCCCCGCTCTGGCTGTGTGGATGGGTTGCAGGGCAGAGCGGGGTTGCAGGGCAGAGCTGGCTCCCCTGGGCCAGAGCGGCTGGGGGTCTGGAAGGCAAGCAGAAGGGAGGAATCTGTGTTTGGCGCTCAGAGGTCCCGAGCCTTCCACTCTGGCTACAGATTTGCAGAGAACCAGCCATTAACTTGGGACGGAGGGGCCATTGGGATCCCCTTGGAAGCATCTCTTGAGAGCTCCAGAGCCCCGTGGGCAGGTGCGGTGCGCGCCATGCTCTCCCCCACACCCCCTCTCTCCACTGGGAAGTCCCCCCACTCCCCCCCAAAACACGCCCGCGGTGATGATCCTGGTGACAGCCTCGTGTGCGCAGGCTGGCCCGAGGACAGCGGGGCCTAGCACAGTCATCTCGGACTGGTAACGAGGGCCGCTGGCTAGGACCTTCCAGCCTCCTCCCCGGGGCCCCAGGTCTTCACCCACAGGGCCGCACTCGGCCATACCCGGGTGCCGCGGCTCAGCCAAACCCGGGTGCCGCTGCTCGGACATACCCGGATGCTGCTCGCTCCAGCAAAGGCTCTGACCCAGGGGGCCCTCCCAGGGCAGGACCAGCACCCCGGGGCCGCCCCAGCTGCGGTCAGGGCCCCCGTGGGGCTGGACTGGGAGCCTGCCTCTGCTCTCCCTACTCAGCTTCTAAACACTACCTGTGTCACAGTGGGCAGCCATCCCAGGACACGCCCCCCCCATGTTTTCTACACCCAAGACCAGCGGTGTCCAATAGAAATACAATGAGCCACAAATGCGTCTCTTAATATTTTAACAGCCACACTATAAAAAGGGAAAAGTGAAACATTTACTTAACCCAATATATCCACAATAGTATTGTTTCAACTATGTAATCAATATAAAGATTTTTTTTTAAAGATTTTATTTGACAGAGAGAGAGACAGCTAGAGAGGGAACATGAGCAAGGGGAGTGGGAGAGGGAGAAGCAGGCTTCCCGCCGAGCAGGGAGCCTGATGTGGGACTCGATCCGTGGACTCCGGGATCATGACCTGAGCCGAAGGCAGACGCTTAACGATTGAGCCACCCAGGTGCCCCAATATAAATATTATTAATGAGAGTCCTACATTCTTTTTTTTTTCCTACTAAGTTTTCTTTAAGGTCCAGTGTGCAGTTTAGATTTTTGGCAGCATGCCTTAATTAGGATGAATGTATTTCAAATGCCCAGTAGCCACTCAGGGCTAGCGGCTTCCGGAGGGGGCAGGGCATGTCAGTCACTCAGCCTTGGTAGCTTCCGGTCCCCAATCTCCATAAATTAGTGTTGACCTGCTTAGGAGCAGCGGCTGAGGGGCCAGATGGGCTTTGGTTTCTCTACTTGGCTGGGCACTCCCTGGGGACCTGCTCACAGCCAGAGGGGGCTGTCCGGCCCTGCCCGGGGAGCCCCCCACCTCACGGGGGCTGCCATCTGGTGCGGGCCCCACAGAGGGCACACCGGGAGTGCTCCTGAAACCAGTTGCCCGGGCCCCTTGTCCTGGCCCATCGCCCAGCTGATGCCAGATGTCCCTTTGCTGCGCCCAAGGGGAGGGACTTTGTGCACCACTTATGGGATGTTAATATGTAGATGGTGGAAAGGAAAGGATACAGAGAGAGTTCGGGGAAAGCCACAGCCTGTGCAGAGTCTGGAGGTGGGATCTAGGGGACAGGAGATGGCAGTGAGCCAAGAGGAAATGAGGGAAGAGAAAGGAGCAGCTGTTGGCCTTGGTCTATGAGTGTGTGTGTGTGTCTGTGTGTGTCTGTGTGTGAGGGGCACGGACCGCCAGTCCTGTGTGTGAGAGAGGGGCACAGACCACCAGTCCTGTGTGTGAGAGGGGCACAGACCGCCAGTCCTGTGTGTGTGAGGGGCACGGACCGCCAGTCCTGTGTGTGTGAGAGACGGGCACAGACCGCCAGTCCTGTGTGTGTGAGAGACGGGCACGGACGGCCAGTCCTGTGTGTGTGTGAGGGGCACAGACCGCCAGTCCTGTGTGTGTGAGAGACGGGCACGACCGCCAGTCCTGTGTGTGTGAGAGACGGGCACAACCGCCAGTCCTGTGTGTGAGAGACGGGCACGGACCGCCAGTCCTGTGTGTGAGAGAGGGGCACGACCGCCAGTCCAGGTAAGGGGTAACTTGAAGTCGGCTTTGAGGCCCAGCGACCGGGAGCAATCTGGAGTCTCTGTCCTACAGAGAGGACCTGGGAGGGACAGGTGAGGAGGGAGTTACCTGCCGTGAACTGGTGCCCTTTGGGGCTTGGCTCTGGGGCCCTGCTGGGGTGCGGCCTCCTGAGCAGAGGCATGCAGAGAGAGGCGGGCAAGGGCCCAAAGGTGGGCAACCCCAGAGCCCCGGGGCACCTGCCTCCTCTTATCTCTGGGAGGGCCTGAGCAGCGCCCAGAGGGATCGCAGTGGCTTCCGTGTCTGCGACAGTGAGCTGGGTGGGCTTCTGCTTCTTTCTTTCCTTCTCTACTCTGGATTCCAGGGCCTGAGGTCTGAGCCATCCCCGCCCGCTGCGAACCAACGCTGGGCTTTTGCGACAGTTTGTAAAGCCTGTCCTCTCTGGGTAGACGCAGCCTCTTGGCAGACGGTGCCGAGCCAGAGGTGCCACCGTGGCTGGATTTCAACCCGCACCCCCCTCGGAGCGCGGCCCAGGATACAGACCCTATGAGCCTACACCGCTGTCCCGCGTGAGTCCCAGCATTAAGGGAAACCAAACGAAGGTGACACATCAAGCTTGAAAATCATGCCACCGGAGATGCCACCTCTCCCCTCTGCTTTCTCCCTCTCCTCTGGACCCAGAGCGATCGCGAATGGATGGGGGAGAGGCCCCGGTGCGGAGGGCCCCGGGAGTCAGAGATGCAGGGTCAGGCCCTCCCACAAAGCCTGTTATATCTTGTCTCTTTGGAGCCAGGTGAGAACGACCCTAGGAGGGACGCAGGACAGAGTTTCAAAAAAACTGAGGCGAAAAGAGTTTGAAGGGCCTGCTCAGGACGGCATGACTGATAAGAACATGCTGAGTAATGGGAGGCAAGGTCACAGCGCAGGGAAGAGGACTAGGGCGGTAGAAGGGGGTCGAGCACCAGGTCTGCAGACCAGAGCAAGAAGGCTCGGAGGGGGCACCTCCCACAGCTGTGGGGATACCGAGTGGAGCCCCCAGACCTCCTCCCGGACCCTGTGAGTGTGGCCTGCGGAGGGCTCACTGCCTCCCCCCACCTCAGGGCCACATCCCCTGCCCCTGGGAGCCCCATTCAGTGACTAGGGGTCAGGTGCCAGTGGCTCATGCTCCCATCTGAGGCAGCTGTGCACGGAGTCGTCTATGACTCCCAGCAGCTGAGCTGCTCCCTTAAGTGCCCCCGACCCCAAGGGCATGAAGATCTAATGGTTGAGTCTGCTTCCTCTGGAATGAATCACCGTAAACTTCCGTGGCTTGAACGCGCGCGCGCGCGCACACACACACACACACACACGTTTATTCTCTTACAGTTCTGAAGACAAGAGTCCAAACTCGGTCTCAAGCCGGCTCCAGGCAAGGTGTTGCAGGCGGGTTCCTTGAGGAGCTCTAAGGGAGATTCCTTGCCCTTTCTAGCTCCTGGAGGCCACCAGCATTCCAGGGTCATGTCTCCTACGTCCTCCTCGGACCTCCTGGCCTCCTTCTTCCACAGACCCTCGGGACTGTATTGGGACTCATCCAGCTGGTCCAGGAGAACCTCCCCGTCTCAAGATCCCTAACTTAATCACATCTGCAAAGTGCTGCCGGATAAGGGTAACACTCACCGGTTCTGGGGTCACGATCTGATATCTCTTGGGGAGGAAGCTCAGCCTTTGACGCCAAGGAACGGAATCTATGAGAGCAGCCTTCTCCCCATAAGCTGGAGGCCCAGGTGAGCAATGCTCCTCTTTCCAACCACCCTCTGTTTGGCCTCTGCCCTCTCCCCAGCGACCCAGTCTGAGTCCGTCAGAGGAGGGGGGAGGGTCTGGCTATGGAAGAACTCCCACTGGGAGCCTGGGAGGTTCAGTCTGTTAAAGCCTCTGCCTTCAGCTCAGGTCACAATCTCAGGGTCCTGGGATCAAGCCCCGGGTCGGGCTCCCTGCTCATAAGGGAGCCTGCTTCCTCCTCTCTCTGTGCCTGCCTCTCTGCCTGCTTGTGATTTCTCTGTCAAATAAATAAATTAAATCTTAAATAAATTAAAAAAAAAAAGGAAGGAAGGACTTCCCTGGGACCCCAAGTCTGGAGGGTGTGTGATTCGAGCCGCCAGGAGGCTTACGCCAGCTGGGAAGCTCCCGGAATGCCCGCTCCCTCTTTCCTTTTCCTCGGCATGGCCATCACCTTTCAAGGCTCAGCTGCCCCAGCCTCGGGAGAACGGCCCCCTCGGGACCTCCCCCTGCCCGCTGGTGCTTCTGCAGGTGCACGCCCCCTCTGCGTTCATCGGCCGTGGCCTTCTGCAACTTCCTAGACGATGGATGTGGGTCTTCCTCATTTCCTCATTTCCTCGCCCCTGGCATGGGATCTGCTTCTCTGGAGAGCAGAGGCCTTGTCTGCTTCCGCTCCATCAAAGAAATGCCTCCAGGACTGGGTCATGTCGGCCCACTCCGTGGCTCCCGAGGACAAAATGGAAGTCCCAGGCCCCAGCTGACCCATGGGCATCGGCTGGTGCTCCCCGGGAGGACCCACCTACACGTCCATCTGGCCGGGGCAGGCAGCTGGCGGGTAGTGCCCTCTGCACTCCTGTGTGCACCTGCTTGCCCCTGGCTCCCAGCGACCGGCCAGCCTGCTCCCAGCTCACCAACTCCCTGGCCCCAGGCCCCTTCCAACAGTGCTCCCACTGTCCACACTTTTCAGAATCATCTGTCTTTCCCTCGTTGTCTCTCATTCTCCCCAGGAGTTGGTCCTCTCTGCCTTCTGCCCTTTTACGGCCCCGAGACCTGCCCTCCCAGAGTCACCAGCAGTCTGTGCCCGCCTAACCCAAAGGTGGCTCTCAGAAAGCACTGGCCAGCCCAGGCTTCTGAGCCGCTTCCCCCCCGGGGCCCATGCCCTCGGCTCTTGCTGTCTGCATCAGGGCATTCTCCAGCCCTGGACTGAACTGGGCCCCATGGGCTAGACGGGAATACCAGGGGCACTAACACCCCAGGACCAACCCTCGGCCAACCAAGGGATGAGAACTAGGGCCCCTCACCCCTTCATCGGACAGTTCTAAGACCTGCTCCGGTGGTCAGAGGGTCCCCACCACGACGGGCCCCTCCCTGTCGCCCGGCACTCCACAGCGGAAACAGTAAGACAGCCGTCACCGACTTTCCTCTCCGCCTGGTCTCCCTGCCCACTCCCTCACCTGCTTTGCGGGATCATCTCCCAAACAAAGGACTTGGCCCGAATCCTTTCCAACAAACCTGTTTCCTGGGAAGCCAGACTGAGGCACCAGATCGTGTCCCTCTCCTCCTTGGCCACCAGAAAAGACCAGGCTCCTCCATTCAGTCTTCAGGACACTCAGGGACCCCGGCCCGTGCCTGCCTGTTCTGCAACCCCCCTCACTCTTCCCCTGCTCTGCTCACATTGACCAGCTCACGGCCACCGGCACCGCCCGCCGCAGGGCTGCTCCTCTCCCCTCAGCCCTTCTGCCTTACTCTCTGTGGCCAGCCCTGTTAGCCGACCCCCAGCTCCCTCAGGCAGGACAGAAACCCTTTCCCCTTGCCAGGGGCCGTGCTAAAGTCAGAGGCACGGGCTCAGAAGCACCAGTCATCTCTCCCTAATGCTGCATTCCCTGACCCCGCGTCGGCGGCCTGCAATCTGCCATGGGGAGAGAATTTACACCGGGGAAGTTGGCAAAGGCTGCAAATCAAGGATTTCACTTCCCTCAGAGGGCTAGCATTGCCCCTGCCCTTTCCTGCCCCCACAGCCTGTGGCCCCCAGGGGTGATGAAGGCCTGGGCGTGCGTGGGGTCTCCCAGCACTGGCCTCTGCCCCGGGCTTCCCTCAGGGGCAGGGCAGGGTCAGCTGAGCCGGATGGCAGCAGGATGGATGCTGAGAGGACGCGGGGACCAGGAGAGGACGCCGGGACCAGGATGCAGCGGGGTGAGGGGGGAGCAGGGCAGGAAGGAACTAGAAGACAAAGGCCAGGGCTGTGTGTCTGCGGCAGGCGGAGGGGTCTGTGTGTGTCTGTGTGTGTCTGCGTGTGCGTCTGCGTGTGTCCCTGCGTGTGTCCCTGCGTGTGTCCCGGCGTGTGTCCCTGCGTGTGTGTCTGCTTCTCCCTCTCTCACTCCCCCTGCTGTGTTCCCTCTTTTGCTGTGTTTCTTTCTGTCAAATAAATAAATAAAATCTTAAAAAAGAAAAGACAGGAGCAGTAGGGGCGGCGGGGAGGGAGGCCAGGCTGGGAGAGCCCCGCCACAGCCCGCATGCACCCCTGCTCAGGTGCCCACCAACTACTTGACTCAGGGATGCGAACGTCCGAGTGTGTCTTCCGCTGGGCTCTGCGTCCCTCCGCGATCCAGTAAAGCATCGTCAGTCACTCACGCGACAAGCAATTTGAAATTAGGTAAAATAATATTTATGCCATTAAATTGCAAAGTGATCTTATTGTTTCTGAAAGAAATTCCTTCGTAATGCTCCCTTGGGTTTTGATTCCCCCGTCCTAAATCAGCAGTGCAGGGAGGCCTAGACCTACAGAAGTGCATGGAGGTTCTCCACCGCGAAATCGAGCGCAGCCTTGAGGGCAGGGCCCCCAGAGTGCCCGCTTGCCCTTAGCCGGTACTGTGCCCACGTCAGCTTGGACGGGCTCAGGGACAAGCATCTGCACACCCTTTCCCAGTCTGCACTCAGAGGGAGCGTGTCGGTGGCTTGAAGTCGGTCATGGGGGAGTATCTACACCGTGGGAACTGGCGGTTCCTACACTCCAGCCCTTTGTCCCCCTCAGGCGCCTTCCTGCACGCCCCTCCCGCCCCCACAAGCTCTGACTCCCAGGTGAGCTGAACCCCGACACCTGCTCAGGCCCCGCTGAGAGCCGCCCTTGAGGCGCAGAGGGACAAATGCCTTTGGGGGAGGTCAGCGGGCAGCTCAGGGAGTAGACAGGCCTGCTGGGTCCTCGTGCCTCCCCTCGAGGCAGTGCGGTCTGGAGGGACAAGCCTGGCCTGACCAGCAGGCCCCCTCAGGAAACCCCACGTGTCAGTCAGGGTTCCCTGGGCCGGCGAGGAAGTGGCCGGCTCTAGGTCGCCAGGGATGCGGCAGGATGGCCCAGAGTCCCAGAGCACATGTATGGAGGTGTGCTGTTTTTATGGCTCCACTGACTTCTCAGGAAGCTGAGTCCCAGGAACGGTGGCCTTTGAGGGGCCCACCTGGAGGCCTGGGGCGCAGGCAGGGAAGAGGGGGGACCATGTGGGGAGAAATGCCCCAAAAGGATGCCCAGTGTTGCTTGCGGGGCGGGCAGGGACTGAACCACGGGCCTCTGTGTGAGAAGAGGGCCCGAAGTCCTCTCTGTTCCTGAGGATGCAGACTGTTCGGGGAAGCCAAGCCCACGGGGCTAGAGCAGGGCCGGCATTTCCTGTCATGGGGTCACAAGTGTGTGGGACACACCCCGCCCCTGATGCCTCCAGAACATATCTGCAGGGCGGGAGTCTCTTCCTGGGCCCGCGCTGTGCGCCCCGGGCTGGTCTCCGGAGCCCCAGCACCCCGAGCCGAATGGCTCATGCACCAGTGTCATACACTCTCGGGCCTTGAAGATCGTCTTCGGCAAGCCCCGTTCTCCGTCCCAGCCTGGGGATGGGGCCAGGCCTCCCCGTCATAAGGAGAAGCCGACTAGGCGGCCCCCTTCCTTGCAAAGCTGGCCACAGAGACCCATCGTGAGCGCGAGAAGCTGGCCAGGCAGGTCGGTGCCTCGTATTCATCTGTCTCTTTCTCTCTCTCTTTCTGCGTCTCTGTCTCTCTCACTCTGTCTTTCCTTCTGTCTCTCTCATTTCTGTCTCACCGTCTCTGCCTGTCCTGCGTCCCTCCCCACCTGGGCCCTCACCCAGCTGACGGGCCCACAGCAAACAGCTAGATATAGTCTCTCACTTCCTGACTCCTAGAAACTGGCCACAAACTGTCCATCAACTTTCATTTCTCAGCTTGGTCATTCTAGCCATGAGCCTGACGCAGCTCCCAAAACTTCCCTGGGCTCTTCTCAAGCCCATTTTTGATGGGGTCTGCATGTGAGGAAAACACGAGTTTGAGAAATCCAGTTTCAAAGATGTGAAACCAGCGTGCACTTTGTAATCAGAGACTAGAGTTCAAATCTTAGCTTTACCGCTTCAGGGCTGTGTGACCTCAGACAAGTTACCTAGCCTCTCTGAGCTTTCATCATCATCAGCTGTACAGTGAGGCTAATATTGCCCTGGATCTCAGGGCTGTTGGGACGGTCAGCCAGGACGACAGGTGTGAGCTGAGAGCCAACACCTACCTGGCCGGGACCTGGAGGGTCGGTAACCTACCTTCATGCAAAGTCATTCTTTGCCTGTCCCACAGTGGGACAGGAACTAGAATTCATTGGGAGCTGTAAAATCCGTGGCTAGAATCAGTTTCAGTCCCTCTGCCCTGACTCTGACCTTCTGTGTCCTGCAGGGGTGGTCAGGTGATGGGGCCCCCCCATATGCACACAAGGGCATGCGCACATCGGTCTGTCAGCGGGGTGCAGGTGCCACACCGCAGGCCCACTGAGGCCTGGCAGACTCCTGCTGCCTGACTGCTCTCCCCTCCAGCCGGGCCTGGGCCCTGGGTGTGCGAGGGGACTGTGGCGCCCTCTGCCGGGCATCGTGCTGCCTGCGGTCCACACGAGACCCAGTTAGAGCCCACGGAGCAACTGTAGGCTGGGTGGGGGGCAGAGACAGCGACTCCCCTCCAGCTAGCATAGGAGGAGGGAAAACCAGAAGCTGGGACCCTTCTGTCCTGAAAGCTGCCAGGGCCGGGGATGGGCTACACGCCTCTGCACCGACCACAGTAGGGCCTTACCTGAGAATCATCTCAGATGCTCCAAAAGACCCTCGGAGAGCTCCCGGCAACACCACCAGGCCCCAGGGAGCGCCCCAGGCGGAACTACACCCCACACCAGACTCTTCCTTCTCGCCAATGCCGGGCCCAGGCGCTCAGTCCTGGAGGCGGGAGAGATTGATGGTGCAGAAGCCGCGCATGGGAGCCACGTAGATACCGCCGGGATGGCCCCTCATGGTCATGTGCCCTTGACCCCTACCCTCTCCAAGCTGCCCCGTGACCGATTTCATCCCTGAGATGGACAGAGATAATAGCATTTCTGGGAGAATGAAGTGAACTTTCATATGAAGCACAGCTCAGGGCCTGGCACAAGTAGGCACTCAGTGAATGTGAGCTATTGTCACTATGGTCGTTTCTCTCGCTGTGGATCTCCTGAGGGCAGAGGGCACAAAGTCGTCAGAATCTTCACCACGGGACTCACGTCTCTGCAGGAGGCCTGTGTCAGACCGTCAGAGTCCTGCCAGGAGCACCAGTAGCTACTGCCTGATGGACACCAACCCTCCCTCCCCTGGGATGGCCCTTCACTGCTTGTCCGCAGAGCGGCCCTCCTGGGGCCAGGCTGGCAGTCCAGGCCTCCTCTGGGCCCACTGAGAGGCAGTCCTGCTTGCAGCCGAACGTCCAAGTCATGATCCTTGGAAGCTGTCAGTGGTCGCATTTTCTGCACTATGAGAAGACCAGTCTGCGTAAGGGGACAGCAGGGCAAGTAAAACTGGAGGGCGTGCAAAGGCCCCGGGGCTCACAGACCCCTGGTTCCTGATGTCTCTCATGCCTGCCTATGGCCTGGCCCCTCCTCCTGCTCAACTCCTGGACTCTGGGATGCTCTGGGAGCCTTCCAAAAAATCCCACTTTCTGCAGAAGCTGATGGGAACCGGGCTTCTGTCACTTGCAAGCAAAAGACTGTTCTCTCCTGAGTGGACTGTCGCTGCTTCTGCGACTCCTCTCACTCTCTCTCTCTGTTCAAACACTGGCTTCCTCCAGAGCACCCATGAGGCATCTTTTGAAGTCCTTCACGAGGTCCTCCTGGGCTGCACGGGCGTGAGCTCAGCCAGCGCGCAGGGCTCTCTCCACCTGTCGCCTTCCGTTTCCCTTTCCCTGCTCAGGGGGCCTCACAGAGCCCGCAAACACCACCCTGGGCTATGGCATGCTGGTCTGCCTTGCTCGAAACTCCCTGTGGCTTCAGGGAGAAAAAGCAGCCCTCCCCCGAAGAAGGGAGAGTGGCTTCTGCCATAAACAGCGCACCCCACCTCATGGCAGATGGCTGTCCCGCCGCCACCCCTGCCCCTCGCGCTCTGGGGGGGAGGCGGTGGTGGCTACTGAGAGAAGGACCAGCGCAGCCTCTTTGTGAGGCCAGCAGCGAGAGGACAGAGCTCCGCTGGTCACTGGCAGCTCGGAGTGTAGGGACAGAGGGTCCCTCGTGGTCTGTACTCAGTCTGGGGGCTTTGCTGCATTCCAGAACAGAAGGAAGGGTCCCATGTGGCACACCGTTCCGTGGCTGCGGGCTCTCCTCCTGCCCAGATCCCAGCGCAACGGGTCAGATGAGGATGAAGAAGGGAAAGCCTGTGTCGGCCTGGAAGCCAGGGGAGGCGTGTCCCCCGCCAGGACTGCCATCGATCTCTGGGAAATGGGCGAGACCCCCGGGGTGAGATCACAATTCCACTTTCTGTGAAAGTGAAAACATCCCTTGTGAGAAGCAAGTAGGTGAGATCCTGACACATTTGCTGACTGCCCCTGAACTTGGAGGGCAGGTGGGAAGCGTGGGGCTTGCAGACAGTGTGTCATTTGGAAGATGTATCAGTGCTGGGGATCAACAGCACTTGGGAGGGGCTCACTGGGAGGTCTTGGGGTGCCCATAGTTGCTAGGCCGAGCAGGTCGCTGGGGGAGCTCCTCCCTGGATCCGTGTCTCCCTGATAGTGCATCTCTCCTATCCCGACAGCACGGGCACAAGTCTTGGCGTGGCTTTGTCAGTGACTTAGAGGAGGAACATGACGCACAGCCTACCCTGATGTACAAAGTTCCCCACTGGGCCTGGGCCCCGCCGACGCCCTCCCCTTTCCTGCAACTAGATCCCTGAGCTTGTAATGGCCCTTGGAAGCCATTGAACTGAGTGGGGGAAACAGCATGTGTATGCACACAATACACACGCACACACGCACACGTCTGGAGCCAGTGAGACCCCGGTCAACTCGGGCACTGAGTGGGTGGGACGTACGTCCCAGACAATCCGTGTTGGCTGCCACCCAGTGACATGGCTTTGCATTAACCAGTCCTTCAGTCTAAAATATGATGGGACAACTGGGAAAACATCCAGGTGGATGGTGAGCTACAGGGACCTCCTTTGCCTTCCGTTTTGGAGAAAATAATAAGATTTCTCCAATAATAAGATATCTCTAATAAGATAACAAAATACTCATTTTTCTCTTAAGGAGGAGTAAAAGCAAGCACACAGCCACATGCAAACACAGTCTTTGAATGATTCTGTATCATGAAGGGAAAAGATCGTGTCCCTCAAAAGGCAGAGAAAAAGAATTCTGTGGAAAAAGATTTATCACAGAAACAAGTGACTTTCAGGCCATATTTGCTTTATACGCGATTCAGTTAATTAAAATGCAGACTCCCAGGAGAGTTGGAAACAAGATGGAAAGAATGAAATGAGAAAGCTGCTGGCTGAGAAGCAGGTGGAAACCAAAAGCAAACCATACCAGAAAAAAAAAAAAGAAAAGAAAGTGTTTCTAAAGAAACCAAAAAGCAGCAGCAGAATTCAAAATTGCATTTTGATAGTAAAGAACAAAACTGAAACTAAAATCGAGTCCATAGATGTGGAAGATAGGAGTTCTCTGAGAATGCAGAGGAAAAGGCCACTGGATTAAAAACAATAGGAGAGAACATGACAGACATTGAGGCCCAAAGAAAAACCATACAAAAGCAAGAATCAAAGTAGCAAGAAGGCTGATGAAAAGCCTGAGCCTGTAAAGTTAAAAGGTTCCTTCTTACGTAAGTCAAATTAGTAAAAAACAAAGGCATCTTTGGAAATACCATGCAGGATTTTGTTCATTTTAAGGGTAAAGAAATAATCCTATAAGCACCCATGGAGAGGGAAAGTTGCAGGAAGTATCTACAATATTTCTGAAAATGTGTAATTGGAAGAAATTCCATGAAATGTTGGGAAATGCTTCTGTTGGAGGAAAGCGTTTCTGCCATAAAACAAACTTGAGAAGTGCTTAATGAAGCAAAAAAAAAGGAAAAAGACAAAATCCCAGCCTGATGAGGCTTTCTCGGGGCTTTCAAAGTGTTTGTGCATCTTGTTAACTTAGCAAGATTAGCAAGCACAGTTTTCCAAATTTATTTGACAGTGAAACCCTAAGAACCCAATAAAACCCCATGCAGTCGGGGTTTGACTCAATGGACTGCACTTTGGGAACCACTCTTCTATAGCATTTCTCGACGTCACGGTTGGGACCTAAAATTGCAACCATCTTCCAGGTGCCTTCTTGCATGAAGACAAGACAGAAAGACTTTCCTACATGCAGGAACTTAGGACACATATCACGTACAACTCTTCCTTCCATGGGGGGGAGGGGAATTCCTCAGCCATGGACTCTCAGCAAGCAGGAGAGAAACAAAACAAGCAAAATCATAGTGAACGACAACAACAAATCTGCCTGAGGAAGTTGTATCAGAGATCCAAAAGTGAGTGTTTAAGAGCTAGTAGACACATGGCTCTGGGCATCCTGAGACGGAAACCACATCCTTCCCTGCCTAGTCCCAGGCCCCAGGGAGCTGACTCCCGCCAACGGCATTCATCCTGAGGCTCCCCGGTCTGCCAGCTTCTGCCTGGGTTCTGACTGCAGGAGGCATGGGAAGGACACTGGCGGGTGGGAGGAGAAAAGTGTCGGGGATATCTTTCCTGCTCCCTCCCTATCCCAGTGCCCTCTCTCTAGGCACTAATGTTCCCAGCCTCGGTTCCAGCTCTCTGTGTGCTCTAGACACATGGGTTCCTCCCCTGTCCCTGTGGTCCTGGGGCCGGTAGTGGCTCCTGGTCACTGCTAGTGTCCAGGGCCCTGCCATCCCTGTCTGTGCCCTGCCCTGTATTCACACATCTGTACACAGTCCCTTCATTCAAGTCTCTGCATCTAAACCATTTGGAGGCCAAAAGGGTTTAGATACAGAGAATGTTTCATGCTGGGACCCTGACTCCCACACTTCTTGCTTCTTTGTGTAGGACCAGAATAACCCCGGCATCAGAACACAGGGGGCACCGAAGATGGAATGCAGGAGTGAGTCATACACTAGCTCCCTTTGTATAGATATAAAGTCCTGATAAAAGTTTGATCAGATTAAGTCCAACAGTAGTTTAAAAGAATACACCAGGAGCAAACATCCCCGGAATGCATGCACAATGTTGTATCAGAAACACTTAACTTAAGCAGTAGATCAGAGAAGAAAAAGGCCCTTTCACATGCCAAAAAGGTGTTTGGTAAATGTCAACATCCATTTCCTGATTTTCTTTCAGAAAGCTCTAGTGAACTGGAAATTGAAGTGTACTTATTTCAACTTATTTCAAGTGATAAAAATAACATTAACTCTCAAAGCCACAGGCAACACCGAAAGAGTAGAAGTCAAGAAGCATTCTCATGAAATATGGAGACAAGGCAAAGACTTCTGCTATTTTGTTATTCAACATTGTTCTAAAGGTCTTAGTTAATGCAGTTAGACCAAAAAAGAGAGAAAGAGAGAACAAATTATCACACATGTATAAATACATGGTCTTCTTAGAAAAACTAGGAAAATACAAAACTATCAGAATAGAAGATTTTAGTGAAGTGGCCAGTTAGAATAACTACAGAAGAGTTAATGTTCTTTCTACCTCCTACTAACCTGTTAGAAAACATGGAGCACACAACACAACAAAACAAAAGACGCTATATTAGTCACCCATGGCTGCGTAACAAGTCACCCCAAAGCTTAACAGTTTGAAACGCTCCCATGTCAGTTTCTGAGTCTGGGTGAGGCTTGGCCAAGCTCTCTGACACAGGGTCTCCCTCGAGGCTACAATCAGGCAAGGCTGTGGTCCCATCTGAAGGTTCACCGGGGAAGCCCACCCACAAGGCTGCTGGTAGGGTTCTGCTACTCATGGTTGTGGGGCTGAGGCCAGCTCCCTGCCAGGTGGGCTTCCCATGAGGTGGCTCACAGTGTGGCAGCAGCTTTATCAGAGCAGGCAGGCGAGAGGGTCAAAGAGAGTTCTAGCAAGACTGAAGTCAGTTTCTTATGACATGATCACAAAAGTAACATCCCATCACTTTTTGCCACACTCTTCTCATCAGAAGCCGGCCACTGGTGCAGGGGGGGGGGGGGGGGGG
>PITA01013834.1:0-12715 GCA_004023965.1 Spilogale gracilis | reverse complement strand
CGGTGGTATCAACTTATTTGTTACTAAATTAATCTAAAAGCTTCATCCAATTCCAATTCCCAGAAATATTGTTTTGATTTTGTTTACCTTGGCAAAAATATATTAAAAAATTTAAAAATCTAGATTTCATACAAATGGCAAGAGCAAAATATAACTGAAAAACAATAAAGGGAACTGTCAGGTTATTAAAAGGGGCACTAACAGTGTAAGAATGATCTAACAGGCCAAAGGAACAAAGAACCCAGACACATAAAGTATATTCAGTATATGATTAATGGCCTTTTAGATGACTAGAAAATGACTGATTCCTTTAGATCCATATTTGGAGAGGGGCTTAACTTGTTTTACAGTTATGTTCTTCTCACCACACATGAAGACTAAATAGGTTAAAGAGTTAAAAAATGAAATCATGGGGGCACCTGGGGGGGCTTCATCAGTCTTGATTTTTGCCTCTGGTCATCATCTCAGGGCTGAGATTGAGCCCCACTGAGAATGAGGGGCTCAGCATTCAGCGGGGAGTCCAACTGAGACCCTCTCTCTCCTTCTGCCCCTTCTCCCAATGCACACACGAACACTCTCTCTAAAATAATCTTTTTTTAAAAAAGTGAAATCAGGGCGCCTGGGTGGCTCAGTGGGTTAAAGCCTCTGCCTTTGGCTCAGGTCATGATCTCAGGGTCCTGGGATCAAAGTTCAGGTCATGATCTCAGGATCCTGGGATCAAAGCTCAGGTCATGATCTCAGAGTCCTGGGATCAAAGCTCAGGTCATGATCTCAGGGTCCTGGGATTGAGGCCCGCATGGGGCCCTCTGCTTAGCAGGGAGCCTGCTTCCTCCTCTCTCTGCCTGCCTCTCTGCCTACTTGTAATCTGTCTATCTGTCAAATAAATAAATAAAATATTTTTTTTAAAAAGTGAAATCATAACATCATGAAAGAAATTTTAATTGAAAATGCATATATGCTTGGTGAAGGCAAAGGTCACACAACAAAGTCCGAGATCATAAAGGAACCTTCTAAACCAAGCACGTTGGCACATCAGTGTAGAAAACATCACTGTGAACGACAAACTTCTAGAATTCGTTGCCCAAGATGTGACAAAGAGTTATATAAGGAAAGGTGTTCAGCATACCGCATCTTATAAATGACCCTGGAAACCACTAAGAGGCTTTCGGCTTAACTTCCCAGTGAAACGGAGAACTCTTGCTGGGTTTTCAGCAGAAGAGAGAAATTTGTCTTCAAAGGGCCTCTTTGGCTACTGTGCTAGATTAGACTTGTGTACAAAGGCAGAGCCAGGGAAACCACAGGGAAGGTCAGCAGACGCAAGGGAAGAGGCTCACTTGCCCAGGTAATCAAAGAAAGACAACTAAAAAAAAAATACACTGACGTGTGTGTAACCTTACCCCGTGTTTAATGCTCTTTTAAGAAGATAGTATACAGTGGTGAGCAGAGTCGGGTCTTGGTTCTGAGCAGGTGAATGGAGGCCACCTTTCTGGAAGCAGCTGAGGAACTCTGTCCAAACCTTAGGAAAAGGGGCGCCTGGGCCCCTCAGTTGGTTAAGCGTCTGCCTTCAGCGCGGGTCATGAACCAGGGATCCCACAGTCGCTGAGCCTGCTTCTCCCTCTGCCTGCCGCTCCTCCTGCTTGTGCGTGCGCTTGCTCTCTCTCTCTCTGACAAATAAATAAAATAAAATAAATTAAAAAGCTTAGAAATATTCAAACCCTTTCTCCAGAAATCCAACTTTAAATAAACCCATCTAAGGCACTAATAATTCCTGCTGCTTACTGTTTATATGCATGAGACTGTGTGCTACACACACCCTACTCACCTCACTGAAATCCTTATCATTCTTCCCATTTTTCTGAAAGAAACAAGGCAGAGTTGAGTCCTGCAGCTCACGAATGAGGGCTGGCACCCGACCCAGGCGCTCTGAGCCTAATACAGAGCCGGGCGGACATAAAGCTTTGTGGGTGAAGGAGCTGAGCCAAGAGAGTGAAATGAAACCAACAGAGGGAGGTTATGAATCACAGTTGATCTGCCTAATGCAGTCATTAAAAGTCTTGCTGAAGAAAAATAGTTTTAGATGCGGCCCAAGTACCGACACAGGCCGGACTTCCGGAAGCTTCCGGCTTCGTGCAGCCACGGCCGGCAGCCGGGACGTTCCATTTCTGGCCCCACTTCCTGATCTAGGTGTAGCTCCATGGGTGTGCTCACCTTGGGGTCATTCTTCCAACTGCACATGTCGTGTACTTTTCTATGCATGTGTCAGTAAAAAATGTCAGAGCTGTTTTGAAAAGTTTAAGTTGCCAGATGCTTCTCTTCCTGGGAAACACAAGAATGCCCATGCGGCAGGCCTTCTGGGGTCCCTGGAGCCCCTCTTGGTTATGTAGGCATAAGGCCGATAGCCACCACCCTGGGGAGTGAAGGAAGGAGTGGCTGACCTCCTGGGCACACAGAAATTAAGGCACCTGCCACACTCCACCTGCCATCCTCACCAGTGGGTTGGGATGTCCCCCAGTTAGCGCTGAGTTCATCCTGCCCCGATGAACCTCAAGGTCTGACAGTAGCCTCAGGGCCCAGGTTCAGCCTTGAAGTGGGGGAGGGCTGAACAGGGGAGGGGCGGAGGCTGGAACTAGCCCCACTCCTCAGGGTCCTGCCCCGAGGGGATCCAGAGGGAACCAGAGCTTAAGCACCCCTTCCTCTGGGCAAACCAGAGCGCCAGTGAGCATGTGAATGGTGGAAAGGGAAGCAGGTACTGGGGCATGGGAAATGTCACCAAATATGATTACGGAAACACAGCAGGTCCTAAGACAACACAGGCAGTATGAGCTCAGTTTTTTAAAGGGGGAGGGAAAGCCCAAGAGAGTAGTTTTCTCTACATTACAGAGTAAGTTATTTTTTTATTAGTCTACATTTTAAATTTCCTGTCATTGACATGTTTCTTTTGTAATCTGAAATTAAAAAGCTATAGGATATGTAAGGGAGAGATTGCTGGTATCTTGTCTCCACTCGGCTTTCATGCCCTGTGCCTCCCCCTTCCAGGACCCAGGTGGGCTAGACTGAACTCCTGGAGGGCTCCTGGGTGGGGGCAGGGGGGTCACACACACCAAGTACAGGAAGTGCCCTCAGTGAGAAACCCTCATTCTGTGCAGACCTGTGGCACGCCGTCGGAGCTTAACCCATCCCATGGCCAGCATCCCCTCTTAGCCAGAACTGCCTACAAAACGCCGTCTGCGTAGAAGGCCAAGTGTCGGGCTCAGTGCCTCCAAGCCCACAGGTGCCCAGGCAGCCCTGCTGTCAGCGCTGGCCCCAGGCCCGGGCCACTGGCCCCAGAGCACTGGCCCTTCAGAGGGAGGGAGCAAAGTGCCTGTGTCTTACGGAGAGTAGGCCACCTCGCCAAGGTGACACACAAGGACAGACTTGCACGGGACAGGGATGTGGCCAGACCAATGGCCAAACAGAAATGCCCTCAAAGGTCACAGTTGAAACAACGCCCCCGCCTCCCCTCAGGGCTCCCCTGGTCTTGCATACTGTCTTGTCCTCACCAGACTGCAAGCCCTTTGAGGACCAACCGGGTGCGCCTTCTGTCATCTCATCGCCGCGGCCAGCCCAGGGCCTGGCACTGGCAGGCCTGCAGGGGACATGCTGACCAAATGCCGACAGATGAAGGAATAGTTGGGAGCCAGCCTGGCAGCTGAGAGGGCGTGGATGGGTAAGCCATGCGGAGGCACAGACAGAAGGAAGGGACAGCAAGCCCAGAAACGGAGGGACATCAGTGAGTGAATGGCAAGGGGGGGGGTGATGAAAAAAGGAAACAAAAGCTAGAGAAACCCAGTGAGACCCAAATGAGAGTTAAAGATAGAGGCAGGAAAATAAAAGAGAGCGGAGAGGAGACTGGCTTCCTTAGCCTTGCCAGGGCATGATTAGTCAGCATCACTGTGTTCCTTCCTCAGTTTCCCTCCCCGGAGTTGACAGGATTGTAGCCCAAGGGACTGGCACCCCGCTGGGTCTCGCCAGCTTTCTCCTTTGGGCAGGGGACTCTGTTGGCTCCTTTCCCCCACCACATGCTGGCCGAGGTCCACCGCCACCACGACCCCCATCCCCCCACCCCCATCCTGTCCTGGACAGAAGGGGCTCTCCACCCGCAGGCCCCAGCCAACCACTCTGGCACAATCCCTCCACTGAGGAAGGCCTTGGGAGGAGATCCCCTCTGTTTCTGAGTCTGAGGATCAGCTAGGCCTCTGCCAGTTCTGGGCCCTGGCTTGGAGTGGGGGGTGGGAGCAGGGAAGCTTTCTCTTCAGCAGGCCAAGCCATGCCTGCCTCCTGGGGTGGCGGGGGGAGGGGAGTCAGGGAAGGGAGAAACCGTCCAGGCTGGGGCCCAGGGGGACGGAGGGGGCTTCCTGCTTCCGTGGAGCCGGGGAAACTTGCCTGGTGCCCAGACTGTTATTTCAGCTCCGGTATTTCCAATTCCCCAGGGAAGGAGGGGGTGGGGAGGTGGGGGGTGCAGAGAGGGAGGGACAGCAGAGTGGGAGGCAGCCAGAGCCACCGCATTCCTCTGGGTCCTAGAGAAGAGTGGGTTACTTCCCTCCCTTCTCCCTGCCCCCCCCCCCTGGGTCACTTGAAAAGGTCCTGACCTCACCTCCCCCACTTCCGGACTTGTCCAGAGTTCCAGCCCCAAGAGAGCCACTCCAAACCAAGGGCCAACGTCCCTTCCATGGGCCCCTCCCTTGGCTTGGCTCTGGGAACCAAAGCCCCCTGCTTTCCCAGCCATTGCGCCAGCTGTGGCTGCCTGGGCGGGGACAGCACAGGCCTCAGCGGGCAGTGGTCACTCGGTGGCCCTCTCCCTGCAGAGTCCAGCAGTCCGTCCCAGTTCCCCAGGCCCCCTCATTCAGCACTTCCCTCGGCCCCTTCCCAGAAACAGTGCCATGTAGCTCCAGGCTGGCTGGGCTGCGGCTGCCCTTCCCAGTTCAACACAAACTCCGTCACTGCCCTTTCTGAGCTGCCCCCCAGGTGCCAGGGATCACGGGGAGGAGGAGGAGATCCAGGACGGGAGCACCAGGAGCCTGCCTCACCCTTACCACCTCATCCTACCCTGCAATCGCAGAAGCATCCAGACCCCCAGTGGGCCTCCTGGTCCTGCCCTCTGCAAAGCGGGGGGTGTCCGACCCTCAGTCCCTCCTCTGCCCCCCCAAACCCTCTGCCGGTCAGGCCTGATGCTCTCTCACTCCTGCGTGGATTTTCTATAACCTGGGGTTCCACTGCAGGGTCACGGGACACTCACTACCTCGTGAGAGCCCCAGGTCCAAGCACACAGTAGGTCTCAATGAAGCCATGCACGCCCTGAATCGTGGCCTCCCGAGGTCCCCTGAGCCTGGTCCTAGTGCCAGGGCTGGAAGCCTCAACCACATGGCTACATCTTAAAACTGTGGGTGTGAATCCAGCCTGTAAGGACCAGGCCTAGAGAGGACTCCCCCAGCCAGCCCCTCATGTCCAGGCAGCTCAGGCCCAGCCCAGCCCGGTGTCTCAAGGGCCTCACTTGAGCCAAGCTCCACACCCTTTGTGGCCTGCGCGGTCTCTCAGCCCGCCACTCTGAAGGGTTCAGCCGGAGGGTGCCAGGACACCTCCAGCTACGAGGCAAAGGCCCAGGCCTGTGTCTGCAGAGGGGGAGCAGGACAGGCTCCCCTGGGCTCACAGAGCTGCAGGCGGTGTGGACAGGAAGGGAGAAAGAGGTGGAGGGAGGGAGTGAAGAGGAAGAAGGAAGAGGTGATGCCCGGCCCCCCTGCACAAGGCTCTCCCTGGACAGATCCAAACAGGAAAGGGACAGAGGAAACGGGCGGTGGGGAGGGGCGCCCATGGGAGAGGAGCCCTGCCTCGTCCCGCGGGAGCAAGAGGAGGAAAGACAGTGGCCATATGCCTGGCACCATGCTGGGTACTTCTTACAACCTTCCCATTTCATCCTCCCAAGTGTACCACAAGATGCAGATGAAGACCGAAGCCCTGAGAGCAGAACAGGCTTCCCTAGGGACGGCTGAGGGCCAGCCCAGGTCCCTGGCAGGGTCTTCCTCGGGACCCCAGCTCTCCAGCCTCAGCAGGGAGGGCTCGCCAGCTCTGTCCAGAGCAGAGTTTATTCCAACAGAGCCTGACAGGAAACTCGGCTCTGACTCACTCTGATTCGACCTTATTAAGAAAAAAAAGCAAGAGGAGGAGCCAGCACTGGCTAGGGCTTCACGCCAAGAGCTGGCTCGGAGGCAGGGGCCAGCTGAGCATGATAGCCTGCGCCCCCATCACCCCGCAGCCCCAAGGCCCGGAGGCAGCCCCTGCCCTCAGCCCGGATCTCCAAGAGGGGTCTTGCGTTCTCCACTCTCAGCACTGGGCTCCCCTACCTCAGGGCCATCCTCCCTCCTCTCCCCCATTGGTCCTTCTCCCTCCCCCTCCCCGACCGTCCAGGGGTACCCTGAGGCCTATTTCCACTTCTCCTCTGCTCTCCTGGCTGCTACCCATCTGGCTGGCGGGAGGGCCCTACAGAGCCCAGGGATTCCAAGCCACTGGGGCCAGCCCTGCAGGGGGCCGGCAAGAGGCAGGGGAGGCTTAACCCTCCAGGTCCTGACCCCCTCCAGGAGCCTGGCTCTGCCAAGAGCTTGGGGAGGGGGGTGCACAGCAAACCAGTTACTCCTCACAGGGGTCCTGCCTGGAGTCTGGAAAGCCAACGCAGCTGAGGGGCCCGTGTTGAATGGTTGCCATCTGGATGCACAGTGAAATGGGTGAACAAGGGAGAGGGCCAGGGCTCCAGGATCCCCGAGGAACCTCCGCTCTGGCGGCTTCTCCCAGGTGGGCCCCAGCACTTTCCCAAGTAGAGGTGAGTCTGCAGGGGCCAAGTTAAGAGCAAGCTCGTCCTACTTGGCCTATAAGCACAGGAGAGAAACTTCTGCCCTCCAGTTCAAGAACAAGGTGGGAGAAGGCAGCCCAGGGGAGGCATTCAGAGGGTGACTTCTTGGGTGCCAAGATGTTCAAACTTCTGGCACCCCTCCTGTCTCCGCTGTCCTCAGAGAGAACAGAGAATCTCCCAAAGCACTCTTGGGGACCATCCGGTCTAATCCTCCATTGATCAGATGCGGCAACTGAGTAGAGAGTAGAGTAGAGAAGGAGCCCTGCCCAAGATCACAGAGTGGCTTAAATCCCAGCAACAGAATTAGGCCTAGCTCTCCTGAATCCCCCTTCCTGCTGTTCTAGCCTCCTGTACCATATCAAAGACAGGTCCTGGGTTGCATTTTACCCACTGGCCTCCTCGGCACATTGACTCAAGAGACGCAGAACAGAAACCTCCATGATGCATAAGAAACTGACCTCTCTCACGATTTCACAAGTTCTATTCAGCACAAGGGAATACCCCCATTCTACAGATTGAAAGAGTAAGGCCAAGAGGTGTGTCAAGAGGGGAAAAGCTGAAGCTCCAGCTCCTTTGTACCCAGGCCTAAGGAACTGAGGTGCCCCTAGAGTCCGGTATCAGGTTCAGCATCTCCCCAGGGAGGCCCACCAACAGGAAGGGTGTCTCTTAGCACTGACTTTTGGAAGGGGAACTCAGGGGTTCCTGGGGAGAGCCTGGAGCTCATTCAAGCCCAGAGAAGCAGGTAAGAGACCAGGGATGCTGGGTCCAAAGCTGAGAGAAATGGCCCTGGGGTGCTCACACCGCAGCCGGGTTCTGCCTGCACCCAGAGGCCCCCTTCTACTCCCTGCTTTATTCCCTTCCTCAGAGGCAGGTCTGCCGCTCGGCTGCAAGCTCCAGGCACTGAGGGAGCACGCAGCTGTGGGGCAGGCAGCATAGCTAAAACCTGGCGGGCCATAGGGCCCCGCGGAGGAGGCCCCAGCAGGCGGACCAGGCTGCCCGAAACCTTCCAACTGCTCCCAGCCCGCTGCTTATTCATTAAGAGTGGGAAAGCGCCAGCCCATCCACCAGCCAGCACCGGGCTGGCCATGTAAGGCTCCAGGCAGTCCTGCCTGTCCGGTGCCCTGCAGAGAGCCTCGTGCAGCCCTGGGCACCGCCCCTGCCCTGCCCTGACCTCTTGGCCTCAAAATGCTGTCATCGGAGGAGCCGTCCCGCTCGGGACAAGGCCAGGATGGACAAAGCTAAAGCTAAGGCAGGCAAGGAGCCGTCCTGTCCTCGAGGCTGTGGGAAGAGAAGCGCGCGCAGGAGGGCACTCCTGAGAGCCTCCACCAGGCCTCTGCAGAGGGGCCGCCATGGCTGTAGCCCAAGCTGGCTGGCAGCTGGGGGCCCTGGTGTGGGGCGCCTGCCTGTGCGTCCTGGTGCAGGGGCAGGAGGCGCGGCCGGGACAGGGCTCGGACGCGGGGCGCTGGCGACAGCTGATTCAGTGGGAGAACAACGGGCAGGTGTACAGCCTGCTCAACTCGGGCTCCGAGTACGTGCCAGCCGGGCCACGGCGCACCGACACTAGCTCCCGCGTGCTGCTGGCCGGCGCTCCCCAGGCCCCGCAGCGGCGCAGCCAAGGGGGCCTCCGGCGTCGACAGGCGCCCTCGCTGCCCCTGCCCGGGCGCGCCGGCTCGGACACCGTGCGCGGCCAGGCGCGGCACCCGTTCGGCTTCGGCCAGGTGCCCGACAATTGGCGCGAGGTGGCCGTCGGGGACAGCACCGGCATGGCCCGGGTCCGCACCTCTGTCTCCCAGCAACGCCACGGGGGCTCCGCCTCCTCGGTCTCGGCCTCGGCCTTCGCCAGCACCTACCGCCAGCCGGCCCCCTTCGCGCAGCAGTTCCCCTACCCGCAGGCGCCCTTCGCCGGCCAGTACGAGACCTACGACCCCGCGGCGCGGACCTACGACCAGGGCTACGCGTACTACCGCGGCGGCGGCGGGGGCGCGGGGGCGGCGGCCGTGGCCTCGGCCGGGGTCATCTACCCCTTCCAGCCGCGGGCGCGCTACGAGGAGTACGGCGCGGGCGAGGAGCAGCCCGAGTACCCGGCGCAGACCTTCTACCCTGCGCCCCCGGAGAGGCCCTACGCGCCGCCCGCCGACGGCCTGGACCGCCGCTACTCGCACAGCCTGTACCACGAGGGCGCCGGCGGCTTGCAGCAGGCCTACCCCGAGCCGGGCCCCGAGCCGCCCCCCGCCGCCGACCCCCGCCTCAGCTGGTACCCGCCCGAGGCCTACCCACCGCCGCGGGCCGTGGAGCCGCAGCCCCCGTTCCGCGTGCTGGAGCCGCCCTACCTGCCCGTGCGCAGCTCGGACGCGCCCCCGCCGGGTGGGGAGCGCGGCCCGCAGCAGGGCCGCCTCAGCGTGGGCAGCGTGTACCGGCCGGACCAGAGCGGCCGCGGTGAGTACCGTCCGCGCCCCCGCCCCCGCCGCCCCGCGGGCACGGTCCACACATCGGCAGCGGCAGCATTGGGCCAGGCCGGCCTGGGTTCAAACCCTGCCTGGGCTTGAGGAGGAGGCACCTCCCAGACCTGGTGCGGTCATCTGGGGACAAAGGGAAGACGTCCTGTGCCGGCCTCACAGGGTGGCGTCGGAAACATCAGCACCAGAAAGCTGGGTCTTCATGGTCAGAAAGGCCTTGGGGATACCCCTGGAGGTGTGGCAGGGTCCCAGTCACTAGCGTCATTGAGCTTGGCCTGGGTGAGCAGGTGAGGGAGGTGGCTCTGGCCCCAGGCAGGACTCCGGACTGGAGGACACGAGTTCCTGCAGGGGACCCTGCCAGGGCCAGACCGCAGAGGCAGTGAGGCACCCGCCTGCGTGCAAAACTTAGGGGATGTCACAAAGCTCAGGAATCAAGAAAAGTAACGTTTTAATGCCTTTTAGGTGAAAACTAATGCAAACATCTAAAAAAACCTGTGATGAGCAAAATATCCAGCTTTTAAGTAGAATCAGTAATGGTGCCATGCCCAGCCATATCGGAGCCTGAGGCAAACTGATCCTGTCTTTATTTGAAATTCTGATATTTGGTTCATCGCAGATTTTTCTGGCACTAATCTTGAGTTTTGAAAGTTTTGCCACAAATACTGCTTCTCCTAGTTACTAAGCTTTCTGGTGCCCAGGCCAGCGCCTTGCTCATTTCACTCAGCTCACCGCCTTCTGGGTCCTGGTCCTGGAAGAGAGCCCCAGGAGGGAGCTGTAGACAGGCCTCCCTCTGGCATTTTCTGAGGGGAGGGGTGATATGAAGACATGACCTGGTCTTAGGAAGGCCCAAGCAATCTGTACACAAGAACACAGCGAAGAGTAAGCTTCTTTCTTCAGATGGAAACTCCACACACGCCCTTAGCAGGCGGGCCACTGGGGTGAGAGCCCACGAGGGGCCTGGCCCCTCCTCTGCTGTCCTAGAATCCCCTTTCTTGCCTCTGTATCTGCAAGTCCAAAGTCAGCTCTGGCGAAGGTTTTCCATTCAGGCGGTGCCCCGTTCTCTGCTCCGGCGAGGCAGCAGGTGAGGGCTGAGCCAGGCAGGGTTTGCTCCTCTCCCTCTGTCAGCTCAGGGACTGCTGCCTTGTCCCCAGCCACACAGTCCTGGGGGAGAGGCTGCTGCTTGGGGGCAGGAGAGGGTGCTGGTTCTGTCTCTCTCAGGGCTGCTGGAGCCCAAGGTTAGAGGAGAGGAGTGTCCCACTGCCTCACATCCACACCATGGCACCCAAGTCGAGTGCCAGAACCCACCTGGAGAACCTGCAGGGGCGTAGAGACAGGAGCCTGATGGAGAGCCCTTCTCTGATGTGATGGATTATGTCCTCCTGCCCACCGTGGCCTCCCCAACATCTGGGTCCTCACTGAGACTTGCTCCGTCCCCATAGCAGGAAGCTCTAAGCCGGGCATCGTCTGCTCCTAGAGTTCCTCAGAGGAGAGTACATCCCACCTTATGGGGTGCTAAGCTTTTGCAGCGGCTTTCTTAGGATCCGTGACTTCAGAGTTGGGGTCCAGCCGGAAGTGCCCCATTTGTGGGCATGAGAGAAGTCGGAGGTTTGCAGTGCCCCAGCAGGACCTACAGAGCAGGTGCCTGGACCCGGGCCTCGGCAGCTGTGTGCCAGGCCAATGGGGTTCTCTAGGGCCACTGTTCGGCCTGACAGCTCTTACCGCTCAGAGGCGACCAGCCAGGGCAAGGCCATGCCTGGAGTGGGTACTTGGTGCTAATCAGAGTCTCTGGCTTTGCCCCCGAGCCCCACAGTTGGTCTGTGGTTAAAGGTGGTGAGCATCACATCCAGCCCCTGCCCCGGGGGAGGTATGGCAAAGGGACACAGCAGTGCTGTGATTGGGCAGGCTTTAAAGGCATGAGCTAGGGGAACCCAGACGAGGGGCCTCCCGAGTCAGGGGCTGGGGCTCAGAAAGGACTTCTCGGAGGAGGAGGCATCTGTGCATTGCTGCGGGCGATGTTCATCGGAGGAGGAGGAGGCATCTGTGCATTGCTGCGGGCGATGTTCATCGGCACCCGCCAGGTGCTCCTTCCCCGAGTCGTAGGGGGATGGTGAGGGGGTGGGAGGGACTGTGGGGGCACAGGCTAGCTTGGGGCTCACACAGAGACCGGAGAAGAAGCAATACCTTCTCTCCCATCATTGATTCCCTTTCCCACCCTGCTAGGCCCAGGCCATGGAAAAATCCCAGTTAAGAGAAGGCCAAGCCTTGTGCTTGAGATCAGACCCCCAGGCCTGGTGTGGGAGTCCAGGGCAGATTCTCTAGGACTGACCTCATTCCTGCTGGCCACACACCCAGGGGTCTGAGAGTGGGTGCTGGCGCCTGTGCATGCGTGTGGGCGAGGGTGTGTCTTCACAACACCAAGCACATGCGCGCTCCGCCCACATCCCTCCACGTTTGGGCACTTTCCAAGCGTCCGTCCGGAGCCCGGTTTATTCCTCTGGCGCCCGCACCCTCTTCCCTCCCACCCGCCGCTGGAGCTGCCCAAGCCTCCCGCAATCCCATTGTCTCCAGCTCAGAAGCTTGTAACTGGAGAGACCAGGAAACAGAGGCCCAGAGAGGGTCCATACGTTGCTGGGCTCTCAGCAAATCCGTGCAGACGCCTAGCGGGTGGCCAGCGGCTTCCCAGGCCTAGCTCTGTCTCCTGCTTCGTGCCCCTCCCTCCACCGTGGCCAGGTCCTCCCTTCCCGGCCTCCTATCCCTGCTCCTGCTCCCTGCCCTCGCCCCCCAGCCTCAACTTTTCTGAGCTGATGGTCGTTGGACCAACTAAGATGACTTGTACTCACTAAAGACCCCAGCTCTTCCCCCAGGGCTCCCCCTTCCAGCTCTGGCCCGCTTTACTGATCCTGCAACACCGTGAAAGCCCCACGGAGCAGGCTCCATGGCCACTCTCCCGAGACCTCGTGCGTGGCTGTGCCAGCATTGCCTGGCCAGGCCCTCTCCCTCCCCACTCCACCCTCACACAGCCAGTCAGAGCCCAGGAGGGAGCCTGGCTGCCTCCTCCCTGCTCCCCTGCTCCCAGCCTCTCCCTGGCCAGTCTCTACACGTGCGACAGATATGCAGACGTGACCCTATTATTCTCCTGCTCAAGGAAGATCTATGGCTCCTGACGGCCTTTGGGGCAAAATAAATGCCTTAGCGTACTGTATCAAAAACGGAGGCACCTCCTTCCTTTCCTTCTCCCTGTCTCACACCCCCACAGCCTCATGGGAACCAGACTGCTCCCCGGCCTGGAGGTCTCACCTCCCTGCACACCCACAGGTGTCCCTAGCGTCCTCCTCCCTCACCTCCCTGCACACCCACAGGTGTCCCTAGCGTCCTCCTC
>PITA01013833.1:0-55662 GCA_004023965.1 Spilogale gracilis | reverse complement strand
AAAAAAAAAAAAAAAAAAAAACCACTAACCATAAAAAAGGCTGACAAATTCTACCATAAAAAATTTAAAATACCCTTCATCCAAAAGCATTATTAACAGATTGAAACAATAAGTATAATAAGGGATAGTATGCAAAAAATATATAAAGACTGGTTACAAATTATTGAGATACAGTGACAACCAAACAGAAAAAAAGAACAAAAGACTTAAATAGGCACTACATCAAAAGAGGAAACCCAATGGCCTTTAAACATATGAAAAGGTTCTCGATTCCATTAACAGAGGTATGTTAAGGAAAATCTGAAGGGAATGCTACCACAAACTGACAACAAAACGTAGAAGTGTGACAATATGAAGCCCTGGCGAGGACATGGGACAACAGGTATCCTATAAAACTCGTGAAACCATTTTGGAAAACAGTGTGACGTCACTTGATGAGGTTGAGTACAGGCACGACTCATCACACAGATTTAGCCTTGGTGCGTGTCATAGAGCCATGTGTGCTTATGTGTGCCAGATTAAGGAAACGCATATGCAAATGCTCAGAGCAGCACTATTCATAAATATTCAAGACTGACTACAGCATGAATGTCTATCAATAGACTAGATAAATTGTGGGATATTTGTACACTGGAAGAGTATATACCAGAGAGAATAAGAAACTGCAGTTAAACACAAAAAAATCAATAAATCTTACAGACATAACGTGGAGCAAAAAATTCACAAAAAGGAAAAAAAAAAAAAAAAATTCACAAAAAGGAATTCATGCATTATCATTCCATGTATATAAAAATAAAAAAGGAGGAAAATAATAATATTATTTCATTTGGGGATGCAACTATAGCACTAAAATGATGACAAAAAGTAAGAATGAGATTACGTGAAGAACAAGGACAGCAGTTCCTTCTGGGAGATGGGAGACTACGGTGGATGAGGCAAATCCGTTCCTAGAGTGCCTACACGGCAGACACGCGAGTGCTCCTGTATCATCTGTAGGGCTCCCCTTCTGGTCCACTGCCACCGGGGCCCGTGTCTCTCCTCAGCTCCCTACCACCACCACCACCTGGCCTTCCTTGCTCTTCTCGCACAGCCCATTCCCAGCGCAGGCCTCTGCTCTGGGCCCTCCTCCATGGATTGATCATGCCCCCTCCAGACACCTTTCAGCTAACTCCATTCTCTTTAAATCTTTGTTTGCCTCTCCTCCAAGAGGCCTACCCCGGCCACCCTCTCTAATCCTCCAGCCTACTCCCCACACTCAACAGAAGTGTTGATCTCCTCCTTCCTACCCTGCTTTTTCCTTTTTCCATCACCTTCCAATACTGTACAATTCACTTTTATCACACTTAATATTTATTTTACATTGTGCTTCTTACCCATAGAGTGTTAGCCCCAAAGGGGTAGAGAATCTCATCTGTTCTTTGCATATATATTATAAGACTTTACATAAAGCTTAATAAATGAGCTTAATAAATGTTTAATATGCTTAATAAATATTTGTTGAGGATTTATGACCATCTATGCTTATCATAGTTGCAACAGAAAATGCATTTTAGTGTGGATTAAGATAAAAAGGTTTCAAACTACTGCAATAGAACATGCTTTTTATATGTGATTCATTTGTGGGAAAGGGAAAAATAGTTGTGATAAAAATAGGAGGCTCTACTTTATTGTGTAGACCTACACTGTCCTGTAAGGTAACCACTGGCCACATATAGCCATATAAATTTCATTAAACGAGTAAAAATTCAGTTCCTCAGTCTCACTGGATAAATTTTAAGTGCTTGATAACCACGTATGGCTCACAGCTCCTACACTGGGCAGCACAGACAGATACAGAATATCACCATCACAGAAGTTTCTACTGGGCAGTGCTGCTGGAGACAATCAAAAGCTACTGCCATGTTTTAAGTTAGAGAATTTTAAGATCACATCAGTGTTTTTTGAAGGCAACTGGTAGATCTGGAATAAACAGACTAAAAAGAGAGAAGAGAGTGGACGTTCCAAAAAGCCAACCACAAGGCAAACAAGTAAGAGAGAAGGACAAAGTAGTAGGATGTAGCAGAGGGGGCAAATTTAAAGGAATGTCAGAGTTAGCGTCAGTAGGAGCTATGGACCTGAGAGTTGAGAGGGAAGGCGGGAATTTGAGTGTGACTGAGGTGTGGCCTGGCGACGTAGGCTCTGGGGAAAGAAAAACTGACCATCCATTAACTTGATTCTGTTGACCCAGGTGTTTTGACTAAGGAGACATTTCCAAAAGGTCAGATCAAAATGCAAAAATGTGTTTTAAGACCAAAGAACGCCTGCACTGATGGCCAGATCCTCATTACTTTCCTAATACTTATCTCAGATACGAGGTAGAGCGAAGGTCGGGGACTGAGGAAGCAAGAAATAGGCAAGGTCAGGAAACACATGAAATTATTTGTTGTAATCATTTCTTGAGGAGAAAAAAGAAAGGTGGAATGGTCCACTTTTAGGCAATGTCAAAATGACTTCTTCAGATAACTTTGTTGATATAGCAAGTATATGCAGGGGGCATATTGAGAGGATAGTGCATTTCACGTTGGACACGTGAATTTGAAGTCTTTATGACTCCTTTTGGTAAATGGTCTCCAGTCATTTATGGTACTAAGGGAAACAGGGTTTGTTACCTTGTTTCTAAAAGTAAAATGGTGTCTCCACAATTAAATGCCAAAATGAATTTGGAAGTCATCCATAGGGGAAATGAGTTCCAGAGCACACACATTAAAAATGATAATAAATACAGTCATTTTCTAGATTCTAGTTTATACTGAGCCAAGGTCAGTGGTTTATGGAAATACTAATGGATCTTACCTGTTCTTTTTAATGGATGGCAGAAGCATTTATAATGGAGGTTAGCATTCAATTCTGGTTTTGAGGATGGCAACGAAGGAGTTCTGGCACTGGTCATTTAAATCTAGCCACTTTGACTACCGATTTAAATTCATTTGATTTTAATCAAATCTGTCCCAGCTGAGAAGAGGAGCCTGTAATAGCTCGTCTTTGTTTAATCCTAAAAAAGATGGGATTGTGTATTTTGAGGACAGAAGCACTCATTTTGCCTGCAGTTAGTTAACTACTGACAAGAAGGAAGAACAAAAACAGGGTAAAGACTGCTGATCGTTGTTTATGGAGGAGATGCTTTCCTTTTTTGTTCCTTCTTTTTTCTCCCTTCTCTCCACCTCTTCATTCCTCACTTCCTAGTGCTTTAAGGTTTTGGGGTTTTTTTTTCACCTTTCACTACTCTGTAAACAAAATACAGTTCCTTAATTGGCCCTCAGGAGTCGATGCTACTTCATATTTACAGAGTGCTTTTGCTTCCATTACCTTGTAAGATCTTCCCATTTCAAGTGATCAGGAGGAAAGCATGAGCAAACTGAAGCTCAAGAAGTTAGTGACTTAGGTCAGACCACGGAGTGATTTAGCAGCCAATAGATAATCCATGCCTGTGATAGCCAGCATCCAAGGTGGACTGAATTATCTCTGCCTCCTCACAGACTTCGTGTAGTCCCCTGCCTATCATAACAGGTTGCTCCAAGGGCATGCAATACCATGATGATATAGAACCTCCACGATTCAGTTATAAAAGAAATGACAGCTTCCTTCTTGGTCTCTCTCGGTCTCCCTCTGACCTCAACACCCATCCTGGTCTCTCCCTCTTTTCTCCTTTCTCCTACTCTCTCCTGTCTCTCTCTTCTCTCCCTCACTCCCTCTATCTTTCTTTCTCTGATCATTCACTTTGGAGGAAGCCAGTGACCTAACCACTCAATGTGGACAGCCCAGCTGAGGATTCCTTAAGCCAAGAAGGAACTAGTACCTCTTGTCAACCCACCTGTGTCTAAGCTGTCCTGGAATTGATCTTCAGTCCCAGTCAAGTCTTGAGCTGAGCGCAGCCCCATGTAACATTCTGACCACAGATTCATGAGAGACCCTGGGCCAGAACCACGTAGCTGAACGGGTCCCCAGGTTCCTGAGCCTCAGAAACTAAGGGAGCTGATAAATATGTACTGTTTTACTCTGCTAATTTTATGGTAATGTGTTATACATCAATGGATAACCATTACTATGTCTACATTTTCTCTTCCTACTCTATCTAAGCTACCCAGCAGTCAAAACACAATTCTGGTTGCAGGGGTTCGCCAAATACTCTGTTAGGCACCATGTTCTAGAAAGACAGATGAAATCGACAACTGCACATGGAATTTTAAATAATGCAGGTGTTTTATTTGAAACCTAGAGCAGGAAAAAAAAAATACCAGAAGTGCTTGTGCTAAAAACATATCATGTGTATGTGTTTGCATTTTTTAGTTCATTTGGAAAGCTGTAACTTCTCTAAACTCAGTCTTGAAACAGAAGACTATCAGAAAGAGAGAAGTTTGGTTGGATTCAGTCTTTTGCACAAGGATCCTCGGGGGAATTACCAAGATCTAAAGAAGTTCTCCAAATCCCAGCACAGCTGGGATATTGATATCGAATACCAGGAAACTAAGGAGACGTCCTGCTTGACTGCAGTCATCACATCACCATGCCTTACAGTGCAGCAGCCCAAATCAAAGAGACATGCAGAATTCACTAAAGACAGCAATGATGCATTTTTCCCCCCGTACATGTGGAAAGACCTCAGGAAAGGGAAGGCGGGTACAAATGCAAAAACATCTGCTCGCTAAACTCATTTGAAGAACATTTCTGCAAAAATAAATGTGAATCATCAATAGTGTATAGCAGATGGATGTGCAATATGTTTAATTTAAGGGGGGGAAAGGATGCAATTGAGGAACCAGAGAGTATGGAAACAAAATAATACTTAAGCCCATTTCACATACTGCTGCCCATTACGTTACACTCTACTTAGCAAGAAGATACGAAGGAAATCGCCTTTTATCTGCATTAAACTACTCTGAAAGAATTCCAAATAGTTACAGCAGACCCTCTAATGGTATTTACACTCTATAGATTATCTGACAGAAGCCAAATTTTGGGATAGCAGCATAATTTGCCCCTAAAATGAAAATAAATTATAGTGTTTTTTTTTGGTTTCAAAAATATTTTAACTTTGCTGACCTGCTTCACAGGGACTTAACAAGACAGAGCAAATAAGGGAATAAATTATTTTAGATAATAGGCAGTAATAATGCAGTGGCTCAGGATTTGGGGGAGATACCATATAAACATATGATTATGCAAAAAAAAATTAAATATTCCAAACATCTTTGAAAAATGGCCAATGACTGACAATATAAAAAGGAAGATAGGTCAACTTTTTATATTGTAGATGAATTATTTTTGGCCTAACATTAAAACAAAGTTGCTTACCTTCTCAGCATGCACTGAAATCTCTAGAATTCATAATATCAATTAGCCTGAAGGGTGAAAACTTATTATACTTTCAGATATCATTTGAAACTTTTTTAAGAACTTCTTGGGCACAAACTAAATGGGAAGACATTATTGAGTAGAACTGTGTTTATTTATTTTATCTGATAAAATAAAAGAGCCTACTTAGAAATTACAATGAATATAGTACAGTAGTGAATTAATTTCACACTCTAGATTATACAACAAACATATGGTTAAAAATTTTTAGGTTGTAGGAACTGAATAATGCCATTCAATATATATTCTTTATCAAGATGTCGGTAATATTTTAAGCAGAATCCACATAAGAATAAAACCTGTTTCTTGGGGCATCTGGATGGCTCATTCAGTTAAGTGTCTGCCTTCGGCTCAAGTCATGATCCCAGAGTCCTGGGATCAAGTCTTGCGTCGGGCTACCTGCTTTACCAGGGAGTCTGCTTTTCTTCTTCCTCCCCACCTGTGCTCACTCTTTTACTATCTCTGTCTTTTTCTCTCAGATAAATCCAAAAAATCTTTAAAAATTAAAAATAATTTTTAAAAAAGCTGTTTCTTGGAGGGGAAATCCCAAAGTCAAAATTTCTACAGCAATCTCTGCTACTGTTCATTGTGTTTTATGTAAGATCTAAAGGGGAGGGATATCTCTTCTTAATCAATGTTATTTTGAAAAGTAAACTCAAAACGTACAGAAAGAATTCATCAAATTTCATGTAACTAGAATCAAAAGGCACGCTTTATCTCTTGTAGTTACAGGAGGTGACAAAGACCTCTTTGAGGCTGATAAGGAAACATACCTGAAGAAATTAAAGTGCCATATGATGAAACATGGTAACAACTGGGTCACCTTTAAGTTCTGATAAAAACAAATCACATTAAGTCATTTAAAACAATCTATGCACACTACTGGTAGTCACAGCAGAAAATGTTACAGGTCAGTGCATGGTTTATGAATTTATCAATAAGGGTGTATGGGGTCAATTGCCTTAATTCTTAATAGCCAAGATATAAATTTCTATAATACTGGAATGTAATATTTTAAACTTGGTAAGTTATTTAAGTATAAGAATGAACAATATGCTATAATAGAGACTAGTGAAGGCCAGTAGAACATTTGACCTTTAATATTAATATAAAATATTCCTCAGCAGGCTGACATTCTGGTAGGAAAATGGTTCCACTAAATTACAATGTTCCTCATTTATCAATACCTTAGGGTAAGTGAATACTGTACTGCCTAGAGGCTTATTAGTCAGCAGAGTACTTGCAACTATGAACTATGGATTTAACTGCTTCCCCCAATATTTAATTTTTCAAAAACCCTGTAGATATCTATGGGTTTCTGATATTGACTACATTAACTTAATTTAAAAGCCATAATTAATCACATCAAATCATTATGTGCTTGATCATTCAAAGCTCTACAAAAACTGAGGTTTATAGATCAGATTTATATAGGACCTTAAAAACAGAACTTTTGGTCTTATGTCTGAGAAATTCTGACTTCATTAATCTAGAAGTGAAATAACCATAAGTAACCAGAAAAGCAAAATGGTTATAATTTATTTTTTTTTTTCATAATTTATTTTCTAGAAAACAATGGATACTTTTATTGGTAAACTAGAATACCTCCAGAACCCGAAGGATTTTTTCTGAAAAATCACATAAGAAATTCAATTCAAATTATGTTCAGAATATCGGGGCGCCTGGGTGGCTCAGTCGTTAAGTGGCTGCCCTCAGCTCAGGTCATGATCCCAGAGTCCTGGAATCGAGCCCCACATCGGGCTCCCTGCTCGGCGGGAAGCCTGCTTCTCCCTCCCTCCCCTGTTAATGTTCCCTCTCTAGCTGTGTTTCTCTCTAATAAATAAACAAAATCTTTAAAAAAATATATGTTCAGGATATTTTAAATGTTAAGTATTTTTTATTCTAACTAAGGAATTGAATAACCTATGTGAAATATTCCTGTGATCTCCAACAACCATATGTCTGATGAATTGCAACATCTCATTTTCTGATAATTTGTGATAAACTGAATTTTGCCATGTTATCCCTTAATTTGGGTCCATATTCAAGGGACTTCAAGCACATGAGATTGGACTGTAATAAAATAAATCCCAGTTGCAGATGAAGGTAGGTCCCAATATAAGCGTGCTGTGGCTAAGAGATCTGTCCCCAGCTCTTTGAACTATAGCTGCATTGTGTCGTCATGCGCAGATCTCACGTAGGCATGAATTCTAAAGTCTCATCATGAATTCATTTTCCAAAGCTACCAAATAAATAGATTGCTTGGTTTTAACTTTATTCTGGGCCAACAAAGGGATCATGAGTAGTAGAATTGTCTGTAAGGGATCTTGATAACATGCAAAAAGGATACCTAACTCCATGTGATGCAAAGAGTCCCCTCTGCACTACCACACATTGTGAAGGGCATGTCCTCACACCTGGGACTCTATCTTGCTTGTCAAATACCCCACTGACCTGCAGGCTCCATGGGACTACCCCTAACACCACCATATTCAGGAAGCTCCGTCTTGCCCACCAACTGTATGTGATTTCCTTCTTGCTGATCCCACAGGAATCAAAAGCTGAGTTATTCATTCCCCTGTGCCTTGTATGAAAGATATTTGTATATGTGTCTTCTGCTCTCTGTTAGACTGCGAGGCCGCTGTGAACGGATCCTAGGACTTCCTGTATTTGCATTCTTCTCTTTGGTGTCTGGAACAGTGCAGACTCTTAGAAAATAAATTTAACAGAATCTTTCTTTCAAGAGGGATGGCTACTGGGCTCAGAACGCTCAACACGAAGTTGCATAAAATATCTCAAGCTGGGCTTACATGGAATACAACACTTCATGCTTTGCAGAATGGATTCTGTCCTTTTTGGATTCATTAATATGGTAATTACAACATCTTCTAAATCTAAGTATTCATCTGTGCACCAAATTTTCCTTTTTAGTCTTTGGTATTTCCTTTTTCAGGTCGGGTCTTAATACATTAAGCTTTTAAATAAAATAAATGAGCAACCTGATGATGTAAAGTAAATCCTAGTATCCTTAAGTCCAGTTATCCATAAATTCCTTAAGAAGCATTAAGATAATAATAATAACTTTCTGAAGTTTTTAAAGTTCAAATCATACCAAAGTGCCATCCTATCCTTCTCTGTGCCAAGAACGTGGATAATACTGCTTTCAAATACGGATTATTTAGAGAATGCAAAACCAAACAATTCTGGGTTTGCTGGTCTAAGCACAATGTATCAGAAGAGAATTCTGATATTTACTAACAGGAAACAGATTATAAATGGAAGATGTTTAAATCTATCAAGATCATTCTGAATCATCTCTAATAAAGCAACGCTTCCTATTGTGTTCTAAAACTAGCCTAGCAAGTCATCTACAAGCACTTTTCTTCACTCATCCATTCATTAAGCAAACATTTATTAAGCACCTACTTTATGTTCTGCATTGCTTATGGGGCTGTGACTTAGCAATTAATACAACAGGCTGTGCCCTCCTGAAGTTTACTGGTGGTTAAATATCATTAATCCATAATCCAATGGATTAATGATATTTAACTGGGTCCCACGAGGGGTTCACTAGCTATATATCAACACAGTTATTTTACTTACAACCTCTCATCGATGTAAATTTGCACTTTAGGTCATGGCCTCCAGGTTCTAGTCTCCTCCCTCTCACAGACTGAGTGGCTCTGAGAATAGCTCACAGCCTCAGTTTCACACGGAAGGCTGGGTAAGTTCTACTCTGCTTTCCTTGCAGGGCTATTATGAGGTTTAATAAAAAGATTTTATGAAGTGATAACTCACAGAACATGTATATATATACAAGATACAGTACTAATTTTACATGCATTGCTTTATCTAATATTAATTACAGTCCTATGGCATTATAATAAAACACCATTGTTATCAAAATGTCAGAGTACATATAGGTATTTATAAGGAATGTATCTTTTAAGATTTCTTTTTTTGACGTGAATGTATTCATTTATTTGTACATATTATTACTAATAACAGTCTGGTCGCAGTCACTGCATGGGCTCACCTTCCGTAAAGGCTTTCCTCAAGAAACCCTAGTGTGGATGATGGTGGAATGCATTTTAGTTTTGTTGTGTTTGGTATGAGAAGAAAATCCCGAACCATCTAAGAATTTATCAGGCAGAGCTGATCAGGGTGACACGTGAGGTGCTTTAAAGTTTCCCAGCTGGAGAAGACCAAGAACTGTCCCTTTTGGACGATATAAACACTAAACATGTCACCCCAGGGACAAAGAGAAGAAAAGGAAGACATTTGATTGAAAGGGAGCAGGGGAGAGGGAGGAAGTGATACCTTATAAACTCTGGATATCTTTAATATTAACAGAGATGAAACTTGGTTATATCTTTTGCCAAAAATGAAATTCAACAATAACTCAAGCTCAAAGATGCAGCAACTGCCTGAAACCTCCAGCTGCCTTCCCAGCCTCCGCCTTCCTAAACCAAGAAGGTACAGCAGATGCAGCCAGCTTCAGGTAACATTTCACCTTCGGGGTTGACTTTCCCAGACTCAAACATATGTTTTCAGGTAAAGAACCCCCCTTTTCCCCAGGCAAATAAAATTAAAATTCTGTTGGAAATTAAAAATATAATACTGAATGGTGATTTTTTATTGAGGATGGTAAATAAAATTCACATCCACGAGTTTACAAGAATCAAGTGTACAAGCATAGGGTGATAGTTTTTATTATTTTTCTGGGACTTGGAAATATAACCAAATAGCAATGATCACTTCCTCCTCTTTTTCCATCTCTATAGATGTGTGATTATGTGTGTGCATGCATAGATTGCTAATGACTGACCAACATCGAAAGTTTTAATGACAATACACTAAATGATAACTTATTTATTTCTTGGCTCAATATTTTAAAAACACATACGTTTCAGTATTTTTCTTTTTATCCTTATTTTTAAATTGTTTCCTACCTTTATTGAGATGTAACTGAACATATAACTTTGTGTAAGTCTAAGGTGTATGACAATATCATCTGATATATGTATATATTACAAAATGATTACCAAAGCCATCACTGCCTCCATCACCTCACCTAATCATCTTTGTGTGTGTGTGTGTGTGTGTGTGGTATGGTGTGACATATCATTTAAGGTCTACTCTCTTAGCTACGTTCAAGTTATATTATCCTGCTCTTAACTCTACTCACCATGGTGTGTATTAGATTCCTAGAAGACTTGTCTTATACTTGGAAGTTTCTACCCTTTAATCAACATCTCCCCATTTTCCCCACTCCTGTCAGCTCTTGGCAACCATGATTCTGGTATTTCTGTGAATTCAGCTTTTTAAAATTTGACATGTAAGTGAGAAGATACAGTGTTTTTCTTTCTGTGTTTGACTTATTTTACTTAACATAATGCCCTCAAGTTTCACTCATGTCATTGCAAAAGGCAAGATTTTATTTTTTATGGCTGAATAATGTGCCATTGTGTACACTGTATGTATATTTTTTAAAAATTGATTCCTTCTATATATCATACAAAGCATTCAACTCTTTCCCTGAAATGACCAAAGATATTCCATAGGAAATATCTTTATGCAAGACTATAAATAAATAAACCAGGAATTCTAAGTCAGGCACATGAGGATTTGAACATCAATGCTATGGGACCATGCCACAGATCTTTAATCTCTCTGAGCATTAGTTTCCTCCTCTGTGAGGTATGAGCAGTAACAACTAGACTTATCCTACAAGGACTACACATAATATATCAAAAGCAGAACACTTGACTTTCAAACAAATATTTGCTCCCTTGCCAACCTCTCTCTTGCTGTGGTCACAGAACCCTAGGCATGATTTTAGGCACTGCCTTCCAAAGGGTTACAGACAAATGGTGTCTGCGAGCTTATTTTGTGGCATTTAGGAAATGTTTGAGGCATTATAAATATATTTCACTAATTTCAATGACGTGAAGTAAAACTCACTTTTCTATTACGTATACGTGGCTGCTGGTATTGCCACTTCTGCATTCCACGTCCCTAACGTGTCTCAGTGTCTACCCCTAATGATATTACCATGGTTCTTTACACACTACAGACACTGAAAAACATTAAAAAAGGAAGGAAAGGGGGTGCCTGGGTGGCTCAGTTGGTTAAGCGACTGCCTTCAGCTCAGGTCATGATCCCGGAGACCCGGGATCGAGTCCCACATCGGGCTCCCTGGTCGGCGGGAAGCCTGCTTCTCCCTCTCTCACTCCCCCTTGCTTGTGTTCCCTCTCTGGCTGTGTTTCTCTCTATCAAATAAATAAAATCTTTAAAAAAAAAAAAAAAAAAGGAAGGAAAGGAGGGAGGAGAGGAGAGAAATGTGAACCGAGATAATTTCCCCCTTACTTTACCTCTCAAGTGAGAAAAGGGAAAGGGTTATGAAAATTCTAAAATACTATTTACTGTCCCCGATCTAAAACTTCTTGTCTCTCCTGTAACTGGAACAAGATTTCATTTGCTGTTAAACTGTGGTCTTACTAGACACTTATAAGAACTTCCTTTTTCAGAACCTTGGCCCTGCCAGAAATCCCTACTCATGGATTCACAATACCTTGCTGTAGGAAGAAATATAAGGATTATTTGCGTCAATATTCCCCTTTGTCTTGTTACAGGTGAGTCCACTGAAGTTAACTAGTGAAGGGCTTGTAAGTCCAAGGTTGAGTATAGAGAACAGTTTGGAAACCTGTGCCTCGGACACAAGGTACTTGCACTCATCCTGTCGTTGATTCTGAGAGTCTCATTCCATTAGCAGCAGGCTTTCGGAACTGTCCAGCCAAGTCTAAATTCTCAAATAGAAGAGCATTGACAGTCCTCTCCTTTAAGGGCACTTCCTGTCCCAAAGGCAAAGGAAGAAAATGCACAATGTAGTAAGAGGAGTCGTCCAGGGAATACACAGCTAAATGGAGGGGTTTCAGTTATATTTACGTGGCTAACTGAAGGTACACATGGTCCAGAAGCAGATGACCCCCCTCTGACAGAGAGTCAGGTCAATAGTTGCCTAAGGCTACATCATAGCCTTCCCCTCACTTCATCTGATAACATCAGCATTTTATCATTTCACGTCCTCACCGGAAGAAGAGTGACTACAGTATGATATTTCGAGGGAGAGAGACAACATACATGTAATTTTATTAGAGTATATTGTTGTATTTGTCGTACTTTATTATTAGTTACTACTGTTAATCTCTTACTATGCCTAATTCATGAATTAAACTTCCCTCATAAGTATATACATACAGGAGAGAGGACAGTATATATAGGCTTTGGTACTATCGCTGCTTTCAGACATCATCTGAAATGGACCCCCTGCACACAGGGGCATTATTGGACTTGCAAGGAACATGGGTGCCCGAGGGAAACCAGGATTTGCTTAAAAAATGACCACATCCTACTGGCAAGATGCTCTTAAAAGTGGGGACTTTTTTCCATTGCAAATTCTAGTTTCTTCCTCTGAGGTGAAGTCGAAGGTCCTAAGGACATCTGCTTTGATTCCGGAAAGGCCCTAGCAACCCAGAGCTGACAGTTAGCAGTTGTTTGGTCTTTAGAAACTCACTTAATTTCCTTCAGCTTCCATTTCATCATCCTTAAACTGGAGACAATAGTCACATTCCCACAGGACAGGCAAGAAGACTAAACAACAGAAAAGGCATATAGTGGACATTTGGCCAATGGCAGCCATTGTCTTCACATACAAAGAGTTGTCCTGCAAAAGTGTATGTGGAAAAATCCCTCCTTTTCTCAGGTCTGAACAAATGTACACTTTAGATAACATGAATAAAACATACACTGTAGTTATTAGCCTTACCCTATAATTTAATTACATGCAGGAATAAGCAGCTTATATTGATTTCTAAAATCAAATGGAATTAGTTTTGCCAAAGAAGAAATCAAATTCACCTGGAAGATTTTTGACATTTGCTTCAATAACTTACTCTTTCCAAATCCTGTTAACAATTACATCTTTTCTTTTTTTATTGTATTTATTTGGCAGAGAGAAACACAAGCAGGGGGAGTGAGAGAGGGAGCAGCAGGCTTCCCACCGCACAGGCATCCCAATGCGGGGCTCCATCCCGGGTCTCTGGGATTATGACCTGAGCCAAACGCAGTGGCTTAACCAACTGAGCCACCCAGGCAACTCAACAATTATGTCTTAGAACATTTTACTTTCAACTTCTGACTTCTTTACATCTATATTTATATTACCAAAATTATGAAATCACTTTTAATGGGTCTTCTCATTTTAACTTTTTTAGCAGAAAAAGGAGAAAAAAAGCCCCTTGCCAGGAAGCCATGTCAAAAACACATTTGTTGCTAAAAAATACTCTAAAGCATACTCTAAATGCTTGTTCTTTTAGTATTTTGTCCCTAATGCTTGAAATCCAGGCACATGAAAACCAACTATCCTGAATTGAGACAAACACGTGGCATAAACTTTCTCTGAATCAGAATATACTCCACTATTCCTTCTCCTTCTTCCTCTCGTCAGAGACCTGGTGCCATGGCTATGTGACCTGGAGAAGTAAGAGTGACTGGGACATGATCCTTGGCCATAGGTAGATCAAGGACTGGTAAAGGAGACAGGTAAGCCTATAAAAATATGTTGTGTTGGCCAACAAGATGTTTTCACACCTCCCAATATTCTAACATCCTAAGCCTTCTAAATCTGAAAGGGAAACCTGCTGACTATTATCCTATTAGAGATGCATTTTCCTGGTTTTGTATAATAGAAGGAAAACAAAGGGAGATCCTGAGGGAATATACTACCCTATTGGTTGAAAGTTCCATTGGACTTCTGTTCATTTAATGAGACCCGTGCTCATCAGATCAGGGTCATGGCATTGTATGATATTGCACACTGCAGACATGATCTGGAAAAATAAGAAGAGTAAGAGAAAACAAATCGAGGCCACATTCCTTCTGCGCCTAGCCCCACTTTGCAGTAATTGGATGATGCTGGTATAATCCAAACTGTGGTAGGGAAACTACAGCTCAGAAAAATTGACCAGTTCAAGTACACAGAGCAAGACAGAGCTAGGATTAAAATTCATATAAGTTCAGACCTGGTGGTCTCTCTTTAAAACTACATGTTCTTAAAGGCAGCATAAACCTCTGAGTAGTCCAACTCCCAGTATCAGAAAGGAAAATCTTATGCAAGTCACTTTTTACCGTAATCATGGTCAGAAAGCCAGTGGCTTGTCAATTTTGGAAAATGGCTACAACTGAATTGTAATTTAGAACAACAGAAATATGAATAGATAGAGACAGGGAAGGAAAGTCTTTTGGATGTCAACACTATGAATGCATGTATTCTTTAGTGGTACCTTAGGAGCTAACTGGACCATTTTAATGTGCACATAAATATCATAGTTTTATTTTCAAAGATTCATAAATGCTGACAATACCACCAGCAAGATAGTTTTAAAATTCAAACTACAAATAAGTAATTTTTGTAAAACACAGAACCTATGTTCTTATGTAATGAACAGACGAAAACTTACCTCTCATGAGAATATTTCTGGATATTTAAATAGTACCTGTCGCACTTAAAAAAAAAATCACTTTACCTTCTGGTACCGTAACTGCTATGAGCCAAGCAGTTTAAAGACTGCATGCTCTGAGGTTACCTGCAAATATCAGGCAAGCAATGACAAAGACTTTCTGACATTAACTCTATATGTTTAATGCAATCAGTATTTTAATTTAGCATTTGACTGGCTTAAGAGATAGTATGATCACTCCTCTGTAACTAAAGCATGGAGATTCTATTCAGACATTTATGCATTCCATGCCATCTGACTAAAAACATTTTGATATAAGAGATATTTAGATTTGAGATTTACTATAATGGTGCAAGAAATATATTTGCACTGATAAAACTTAGTCGATGGAAATAAAAACCTAATTCTGTCACAGGAGTAACTAGGACAACTAAAATGCAGGAGCACCCATGAATTGCCTTTGTTCCATCATAATTACAGTGACAAAAATATTTATGTTAAGGGAAGAGCGGCTGACACTGAAATAAGTGGGAAGTGAGGTTTTAAAGATGAAAACAGAGCTGCAAGTGCTCGCAGACTACAGTATATTTGAAGATATGAACCATCACACCTACCTAGTCAGTACTAATGAGCACTATAATCACTATAATCACACAAACAAAGCAACTACACATTAGGAAAGAACAGAACTACTATTTAGAACGTTTCTCTAGATTTTTGTGGGGGTAATTTTATTTTGAAATAGTTAATGAACTTTGAATTGGCTTCTTTAAAAGGATTTTTACCATTTAATATGGATTTTGTTGGGGCTCGCCTCATATCTTTATTTCTCCCCTTTTTAAATAAGTTTATGAAAGATAACGTGAAAAATCCTTCACAGTAAACCTTCAGAACCTGATCTTCTTATAATGTCAACACGTGTGCTCTACTACTTTGTTGAATTTTGTTTTGTATCCACGACCTTTCACTTTACCTTAGAGGAGTGCATCCCTTCATAAAATACACAATGGGCATGGGCAAGAATGGTATCGGTGTGTAACCAGGCATATGGATCTAAAGGGAAGCTCCATGCTAGTAAACACTCGAGCACACTCTAGTACACAAAGTTCTATGTAACTTGAAACTTAAATTTCAAACAGAGCTTGGGGACACATTTGCTCTACAAAACGAAAATCGGCCTATTTCTGCAAAACACATTCTGCAGGAAGTGGTGAAAGCGCCCATTTGCTTTCCCTCTGCTCTTCATCTTGCTTATGACTTTAAACTCATCAGCATCATCTGGTTTTGCCTTTTCTTCTCACTGACATCCTGGCTACATCTCTAACTGATTTGGGATTTGGGCATACAAGAGTCCAGTAAAGGATGCCACCATACAGCTGGAAAGGGATTTCTTGAATGAAAGGGAAATGTTCTGCAAACTGATCCAAAGCTACCATAGCCCTGCCCCTGCTCCCTCCCTTCACCAGAACCCTACTCTTTGCCTACGGCATATCACCATCTTTTTCATGATGGGCACCTTGGAGAAAGCCAATTTTACATTCACTCTCTCTAAAATGACAGTAATGAAACACCAAATACACATAAAACTTACATGCCAGGGAAACTGTAAAACCCTGTATTGCTTTTGCATTTTACTCGCCTGCTCATTTGTTTTTTGCTTTCACAGAGAACACATAAAGAATATTAGAAAGCATGCAAAGACTTAGAACACTACAGAAAACCTTGGAGACACTCAATGGTCTTAACAGCCGGCCCAACGTGTTTATGTAGTCAACTTGTTGATACATGTAAACCAGGAGATTTAATTCAAAATAGAAAACAATCAAAATTATGTCCTTTTTGCCTTTATAAATCATTACTGACTCTTTATAAAAGATGAAAATATGCATGATCTAGACCAATGATTTTCAAAAGACTGCTGGCATCAAATTTGAAGAGGATGCTTATGAAAATTTAGATTCTGGGACCCAGACCAGACTCACTGAATCAAATTCTCTGGATGTGGTGTCTTAGATTATATATTTTCAAAGAGCTCCCCAGATGCTTCGTACGGAAGTAAGTAGCACTGGGTTGGACATTAACAGAATGTGTGCACTCCATAATCACAGAGAGATGCGGTAACACTAAGAGACACAACAGAAGTGTTCAAGCGACCAGGTTTGTAAAAGGAGCCACTGGCCAGAGACCTAAAGGATGAAAGGAAAGTCATGATCTAATGAAAGACCAAAACCGACATGTCCAATGTCACTAAACTAGTTGTTTTATTATTTGGAATTGAAATCAGACCTCCTGCCTGGCTAATGCCCACTCCAGCTTCCTACACTTCATCTGTCTCTACAAAATATGTTTGAAAACACTAGTTGTTTAAACTTCATACTTGAACTTTTTAAAATGTCTTGAATATTCAGATTAATGGAATAGTGCCACTATTTTATGTTTATCCAGTTCTTTACCAGGAAAAAAAAAGTTTCCAGATGTCCTACAATCCTTGACGGTGCAATGTGAGGTAACCAGCATCCCCTTTTTATAGTTGATACTGCAGAATTCAGAGAGTTAGTGACTTCCTGAGTCTTATACCTAAAAGTGAAGCCAGAAACCCAATTCTGACCATCTCTCTTAAAGCTTGATCTTCCTTCCATTTATTATACTTTCTTGAAGTTCGTATAAACTCTCAGTTCAACCAGTGATATTTTCCCATGTTTTAGATTTAAAGATTTAGTTCTCAAGAATCTCCTTGTCCAACCGAGGTTACTCTGCAGCCAGAGACCCTGTGCACATATCTGAAAGTCTGGGTGATGACTACACATTATCTCAGTGGCTCTGTAAGATAGCTGGAGGAAAGTTTAATGTGTGTACAAATCCAATAGATAAAGCACGGTTGAGAACCAGTGTTCACTGTATTATCAGTTTCAGCCTGATAATTTGATATGACAGGTGTGAGTCACAAGCTACAAGTCTCTCCTTCTTAAAACAATAGTTGTGAGCCTGGATTCTGCACCAGGAATATCAAGGTCATTGTCTGGATCAAACCTAAAAGGGAGTTTCCATCAACAGATGTCATAACAGATAAGCACCAATTCGACATGCTCTTGCAGAACTATCACCTGCTATCAAAACTGCTATGACAGCTGTGTAGTAGTAAGCCAGTGTGGGCCAATTCCTCAGTCCTCCAGGCTCCAAATGCTCCCCTAATGGGTATGACAAACATATGCCTCACTGCCACACAATGGGTGTTTATTACTGTAGGGTTGTTTGTAGAACGATCCAATTAATCAGTGTTGATAGTCATGTATTTTTGTAATTGATGGAAAGCCAGAATTGCATAACTCTACTGAATGGTTATATCCTTTGCTGCAATATGAGGGACTTTGAAAAGGAAAAGTGAGACTATTTTGTGTGCATGTGTATGAGAGCATGCACACACACACACACACACACACACACACACACACACACACACTTTTACCAATATATAAATCATACCCATTTCCTAGGTTTTGATGTGAAGTTATCTTCTTGCCTGACCAAGCCCTCCTTAGTTTGTTTATTCATTTGTTTCCTGCTTAGTTGTTTTGTTTTGTTTTTTTAAGATTTTATTTATTTATTTGACAGAGCTCACAAGTAGGCAGAGAGGCAGGCAGAGAGAGAGGAGGAAGCAGGCTCCCTGCTGAGCAGAGAGCCTGATGGGGCCTCCATCCCAGGACCCTGAGATCATGACCTGAGCCGAAGGCAGAGGCTTTAACCCGATGAGCCACCCAGGCGCCCTCCTGCTTAGTTTTGAAAGACTCAGTTTAAGCACTGTCCTGGGTCTCAAGCTCTTTATGCTTCCAGGGCTTCCGCAGGCATTTTAAAGTGGGACTCAGACTGGATGGGGATGAGGGTAGGTCAGTGAGCTCACATTATCTCATTGTAACCAAGAGTCCCTTCTCAGCTCCAGTTGACTACTGCCGAAGGGAACCTGCTGTCAGGCTTACCAGGTCTTCAGTGTTTCAAGAGAAGTGAAAGTCTGAATTTTATTTGCCATCCTTAAATCTTTACATTTGGCAACTGCTTTTATTTATGATTCCCCTAAAATGTGAGCTTGAGATAAAGGCTTGCAAGTACTTTACTTGGGAAATGATTCCAAGGGAGGAGCAAGGCAAGTAAGGCGCAGAAGGCATCAAAACCAACCAAATGGGCACGGGGGATGTGCCACGGGCTCAGGGACATGTAACAGAGTGGCTCCAAGAATCTTCCCTGTGGTAATGGAAAGGAGGGGCAGGAATCCTCCAGCCCCTGCCCCTTACTGGCTAAGTGCCGCTACACCTCCCAGTCCTATCTGCCAAAGTGCTGAGGGCTCCCTCGGTTTGAGAGAAAGCCCTGACAAAGACAACAACTGTGCCTGAGGGGGACTGCAGTCAGCAGTCATGCAATCACAACTGGGGCTGAAATTAGAGGGAACTGAGGGGATGTGATTTACGGCGCCAAAAGCAACTCCTACAGCAACTAATGACATCGTACACATAGTGCAGGTCGAAGGATTAATGGGCACAGGCCTGATTCGGGCTTATGGACTCCACATGATTTTTATCTTGAGGAATACCTTCCCTAACCCCCAGAGCAAAGCCCCTCAGAGTGAAGCTCCTCCACCCAGCACGATGTCAGCATTTACACCGCTGAACTGCATCGTCCATGGTGATGTCTATCAGTCCCCTCCACTAGGAGCAGGAGAAGACACTCTGTCCCCTGTTAATTATCCCCTGAATCTAGTTTAACATAGGTGTTCAATAAAAATCTACTGACTGAATTAAATCACAAAAAAAGGCCCATTACTGTTTGTGGGACTGAATAAACAAATATAATTTAATTTTAATAGAGATCTATTAGCTACAAGTATAACCCAACCCAATTTGGAGAAACAGTCCAAAGGTTACTAAGGAACAAAGCAACCATTTCTCAACTCCTGCCTCAGAAGAGTTAATCACGGATGTTAATCAAAAACTTTAATCACTGACAAAAATGGACTTCCTTTCCTCCACTGTCTCCACTGTTAGGTATATATGATCTCTACATACATACTTTTTCATATTAATAAAAAGAGTTTAGAAAAATTATCTTTGCCCCCAGAAAAACAAAAGAATTGTAATTCAGTTTTATCATCCCCTACTACTGAAAATGAATTTCCTTTATATGTTACCTAGAAGTTCTCTGTGTTTTTTCCATACAGTCCATCTTTATATTTGTACCTTTCTCTGAGACTCTCACAGACCTTCCCTTGAAAGATAACTGGTCTGGCTAGGACCTCAATGAGGCCTGGGTGACAGGTCTCCATCGGGAAGCTTTAGAGAAATCAATATAGGTGGGAGGATTCTGGAACCTTCCATAAAAATAGAGGAGTTCCTTATACCAACTAAGTGCATACTTCAATATAAATGGCAGAACCGACTGAACATTTCTATCCTACTTTCTACATATGGTATAAACAAAACAGGAAAACTACTCATTAGGGAAAGTCTAATACAGAAAGCATGCCGAACACACTTTCATACTTACACAAAGGACAAGAATGTACAAAGTACAAAAAAGTGCCCTGTGTTACTGAGTTGCTATACTATTTCTGGCAATATATATATACATACACACACACACACAATATAACATATATAATGTATACACACATATATATAAATTCCTTAAAAATATAAATAGAGGGTATATAAATGAATTATTAGAGAAAACTAATCATTCTTGGGTAAAATTGTCATTTATAGAACTAGAAACAGTTGGGTAAAAGTTCTATATAATTATTTTGAAAACATTTTTTTAAAAGATTTTATTTATTTGACAGAGAGAAACACAGCCAGAGAGGGAACACAAGCAGGGGGAGTGAGAGAGGGAGAAGCAGGCTTCCTGCCGAGCAGGGAGCCCAATGTGGGACTCGATCCTGAGTCTCCAGGATCATGACCTGAGCCGAAGGCAGTCGCTTAACCAACTGAGCCACCCAGGTGCCCTGAAAACATTTTTTTAAACCCTGCTTTGGTAACATATGTCCTGTAGTTCCTACATACTATTTTTACTCTTGTATCATCTTTTGATGATAAAATGCCCTAATATATTCTGAAAGGTACCTGTGTACCTAAGAAAGATCAACCAAGAGAGGCACAGGGTGGAAAAATTTTGATGAGGGTCTTTTAAACCAACTTCATTCTGATCTTCTCGTCTTTAGTCCATGTTGGCCTTCAACCTACAAGTAGAGGAACTAGCCATGTCATGGCAAGGTGATACACATCACGAACTTTTGGGAAGACTGTGGGCAGCATAGAGGCTAAGAATATATACAAAACTTTAAAAAATTATGATCGTGGAATTATCTCAGAAATGTGGCAAAAAAAAAAGAGAAAGAAACATGGCTAAAAAAAATCTAGTTGTGCACACCTTCAAGAAAGCAGAGTATTGAGTAATAACTAAGAGAGCACGGTTCAGACCCAGTCCTGTCAAAATAATCTAATCTCTTCTGATGAAGTGACTAGCCCAGTAGATCAAGGGGGAAGAAGCAAGAGGCAATTTATATATGGATTCTAGCAAAGCTTTTGATTCTGTTCCTCATGACATAATCATCAATAGACTGAGAAAATAGGATCCACACTTGAGAGCTATGAAATGGCAGGAAGGTCATACCTGGCAAGGAGCTGTCAATGGAAAAGTGTCAGCTTCAGAGAAAGCATAACCAATGGGGCCCCACTTTGGTCAGCTCTGGACAAGGGTTCTGGTGGATCTTTTTCATTAACGACCTGGGATGTGGAATAATTAACACCGCTATTAAATCCACATACAAGAGCAGACTAGAAGGAAGAGCTGAGGAAAGGAAGAGGAGGAGGCAGTACAGAGTCATCAACTATTGAGGAATACAAAATCAGAATTCAAAATGAACTCAAATGTTTGAAAAAGAAATTGCTACCAGAATGCCTTTCAGGAAACCACTACAATGTATGTTACTCCTTCTCCATCATTTTCAGGACAGGCACCACGCGGCAGCGCTGAGTTCCACGGATATTTTGTTAAGCAAGACAAGTTTTGGTTTCTAACATTACAGAAATGATCCACTCACTGAGGAAGTTCATTTAAGAGGAAATGACCACAGAGAGCAGTGACTATCACAATAAGCATTAACACTTTGTCTGAAACACTTCCTTGATCTCGGTCCATCTTTTTTTTCCTCTCTCTTTCAGGCTTCTCTTAGATGCATTTACATTTCTCTCAGCCTTCTTTTGTATCAGAATACTACAGTGTAATAAGATGTTTTTACTTGCCTTCTAAATTGTTCCTCTTTGAAAGGGCATGGGCCACAGATGATGCACTTTTGGATCCCTTAAGCGCATCACCTGACATATAATGGGTACTCAAGAAAAATTTATTGACTTAGAACTGAAAATAAACAACACACATGCAAAATGGGCTTCATGCAGGTAAAAAAAAATCTAAGAGTGTTGTCCTGAAACTCAAGAGTTAATATCTCCAACTCAGTCAGAGTTAAAATAAAAAAATAAGGAGCATCTCCTGCACATGTGGTAATTTTCTATGGAGTAAATGGAGAAGCACTGTGTAGAATGAGTGGGTACAGACGCCAAGACTGTGTGTAGATGTCACCCAGGAGAACTACTTAAAATGGAAAAAAGAGGTGAAGCTGGGAAGATAAGGACAAATCCAAAGAAGGAATAGTTCAGGGAACCAGAAGAACCAGGGAGGCTGCCCAACCAGAGCTGAGGCCAATAAGAATGTCCCAGAAAGAATGGGATTAGCAATACCAAGGCAGCAAAGAAAGAAAAAAGAAATACCTGGGGAGGGAATCTTACAGGGCACAACTTAGTCAACACATATTGAAACTGTGAGTGAAAAGAGAAGGCAGATATCTAAGGACAGGGACATCTGAGGGTATGAATTTAGAAAACACAAACCAACTGTGGCACAAAGGATACAATGGTCCAAGTAAGCATAAAGAATAAAGATTAAGAAGAGAAGTTCTTAACTGGAGGCATAGTGTCCATACAGACATATATACACACAGACACAGGACAATTATACAACTAGGAAGAGGATATACTTAGTCTACAAAAACAATAAAGACACATTAGAAGGTCAATTCTCAGCCTTAGAAGGAGGAGAGGGCTTCTATCATTGAATTTAAAGTTTTATCTCCTTGTGCATCTATACAGTCTTCCGGGGACAGTGCTCATTTCAGTAGATAATAAATTACAGTAAATGTGTCGATTTTGTCCAAAAACTCATCTTCCCACTCAATAAATTCTGTTCTTAAAATACAGCCATATGTGTCTCAGCTTTCTTGTTCCTCCAACCCTGCGGTGTATAAGAATCGTCATATCTCACATTTGAAGGAGCTTTATAGAATTTGGCTTTTCTTTCCATTTTCTCTTCACTTGTATTGAGGAAAGGGACAACGAGAGAACAATGTGGAAAGAAGTGAGAGTGAAACACTCATTTGAAAACTCCACATCTGATATAATTTCTCAGTCTTTAACCTTGTTTCTTTAACTTCTACAGTCATAAAGTTAACTGGTTTACCTTTAATCACAGAGAATGATGTGCTACTGAAACATCTATTTTCCAAGATAATCCACACAATCCAAGGTACACAATAATAAATATTTGAGGTGAGTTAAACTCAAATGTGATCTGATCTTTTTCAATAGCTTACCTGTCATGGGCACTCAGATAAAAGGACTGGTGTAAAAACTGAAAATGAGCAACCAGAAGTCAATACAAAAACTAAATTCTAACATTTACTCATAAAAATTAAATAATAACTCTAATTGAATCACCTCATGGCACTGTATATGAATTCTGTTATCAATCATGTGATGAAAAAGTAAGAAGCTACGTGTTGCAGTCTTGAAAGTAATTCATATCATATCAATTCATATCATACCCCTGATATGAGGTTATGTTTTTTTCCCCTTCACTTCCTGCATAAAATTATTCCTGAACAACTTTTGAGTCACTGTATTACTGGCATCAACAATGTTGACACAGTTCTTCAGTTAAAGCTATTAAATCTATTTTGGAGTATCTGATTCCTAGGACCTAAACCAAGGGGTGGAAATGAAAAATTACAAACATGTGGCTGATTAGAAAAATAGTTATAATAGGCCTTACTGCTGTTATTATTGAATGTACAAGGGAAATAACCATTAGCCTGTTTTAACCACTGGAAAACACCCTATGGTGATACTTGACTGATTCGATGCATTTTTGTACACAATCGCTGTGCTAATGGAGCAGACATTTACCCCATAACAAAGGAAATCTCAAATGTAAGCCTTAGGGTTTATAGTAATTCCAGAATACCAAGCCGCCACTAAAGATTTTAAATGAAGCCCCTGCCGATCTATTTGTTGGCTAAACCCTTTTGTCTCCTCAAAATAGTAACATCACTCACAGGACAAATTATTGATAAACTGCAGAATTTCAAACAAAGATAAGCAGGGAATTAAAAATCCATAACAGACCTTAGCTTTAGGAAATGCACTTAACAGAATATGATGGTTGGTCTACAACCAGTTTTTCCCTGGTGTTTTTCAAGACACAAAGGTCTGTGGAAGTCCCCGATTATCACAGCATACTGAAGAACAGAATTGGTTCAGCTACGGAAAGAGTGAGTTGGGCCAAGCAATCTTTTGATTGCTGAAGATAATCTATAAACGCAAGACACCACGTTGACCCTCGAAGTGATCTCTCCTCACCCCTTCGCAAGGGATGGCAAGCCAGTGATTTTGTTATAGGGTACAAAACAGCATTTAGGAAAGGTTCCTAAAGGAAATCATTCTCCCATTCAACAGTGTTGCCATGGTAACCAAACCAATCAAGCTTCTCCACAAAGGCTTTTATGTCAAGTTCTGTTAGCAAACTCATAGAGAAAGTATAACTCAACGAAATTAACACCACATCTGTCACCTTATTAGAGATAGGCGAAAGGCACAAATCCTTTTCAAAATTAGAGAACATGTACTCTTTCCATATCAACATCTTAAATTAGTCCAGTTCAGTCTTTTTAAATAAATACAACTCCCGTGAAGCCTCTTCCGGAAGAGAGGAAAAAGGAATTTACCTAGCAGTACTAGCCCTTTCCAAAATTGGATTTTTCCTCCACTTTCCAAGGAACACAAGAGAATACTTTCATCTTGCTAATTCTTTTATTATAATTTCTTTGTCAACCTATGCTTCAGATACACCTGTAGGTGTACTACAGGCATAACTTACATGGAAAAAACTCCTAGCATTTACCACCAATCATTTTTAAGGCAAGCAGAGTGGACAGAGAAACAATACAGATCCATTTTATTAATGGGCATTTTTCCTTAGGATGCCTTGATGAAGCTATAATATGGATTACAAGCTTAAATGTGCAATCTCTTTTATGTTAGTGACATGGTTTCACACTAGGGTAACTCCATTTTTATGGGACATACCTCATACTAGTTTAATTTCCTTACTAAAAATAACTCCGGGACGCCTGGCTGGTTCAGCGGGTTAAGTGGCTGCCTTTGGCTCAGGTCATGATCCTGAAGTCTTGGGATGGAGCTCTGCTTCTTGGCTCCCTGCTCAGTAAGGAGTCTGCTTCTCCTTCTCCCTCTGCCCCTCCCCTCTCATGCTGTCTCTCTCTCTCTCAAATAAATAAATAGAATCGTTAAGAAATAAAAACAAAAATAACTCTGACCAGCAAGCTTTAGTAAACTTAATAATAGGACACTCGGCTCCAAAGCCAATGGATTTCAAGAAAATATGAGCAAATCAGTCATATTCCTATCTTTGATTTTATTCAGAAATACTAAAGGAAGGCTGGTGTCCTCATCTTATATTTTGTTACAGAAAATATACCCAGTATATTTTCATAGAATATGAATAATGGAATTCTTAAAATATCCAACAAGCAAACTGATTAATAGGTTAATAGGTTAAGGCTCTGTCTTAACATTCAAGCTTTGATTTTAAATAATCATTGTTTTCTTCCTAGACTGAATGGTAGAATTTCAAGATTCTGATAACCAGACTTCACTCCAAAACACTTGACAACCATGACCAGGTGGGAAATAATTATCAAGATAAGGGCTGGGATGGAATAGAAGTGAAATGAGTTGTTTAGAGGTTTCTGAAAGACAATTACCAATAGCATTAAATATAAGTTTTGGTACACATTGCTCTTCCAAACTAAGTGCCTGGCTATGCTCTAAAGCATAGGCAGTTTAGTATAAATATTTTTAGGGTATATTAGCCTGAGTAAAATTGTAAATTAAAACCTGAAACATTAAACTAAGATTGTTCATTTTTTTAGGTTTTTGGTATCAATTAGCTAAAACATCGTTCTAAGACTTTGAAAACTATCATTTTAATTAGTTTTATTTTTAAATATAAAATTATATACCTAATAATAAATAATGATAGCACTTTGCATTTGTATGGCCACTCAAAAATTTACTATGCATATTCTATGCCTCACTTTATTTTACTGTCTACAATTCTAGGACATAGGCAGGGAGATAATAGGGGAAGAAAGTGAGGCTTAATTAGGTTTAATAACATTTATTTATAATGTTGTTTTTTATAAAAATGATTGTAAGAACAAGTTAGTAAGCCCCTATTATAGGCCAGGTATTGTCTGTCCCAAGATCTATTCATTCTTTCCCTCTCTTTCTCTCTCTTTCTCTCTCTCTCTCTCTCTGATTCTCATAATAATTCTGAGATGTGGTTATTCTCATTTTACAGATTAAAAAAAAAAGATTCAGAGACATTAGTCTGCAAAAACCGTGCAGCCAATAAACACACATCCCAGAATTCAAAGATCAGACCCACTGAATTGGTATTATCACTCATTTGCTCTAATGACAGATTAAATACTCCGATGTGCTCCCTACTAGACCACTCCCTCTTATAAATATATTTAATTGTTGCTAATGAAACTATTTATAAAACTTCACACATTCTAATTTGGTTCTGATCACTGTAAATTTCCCTCTCAGGGATACATTCAGGTATTTTTATAGTAATAAAACATAGACATCCTAAACACCAAATTGCTGTAGTCACAACAGATTTAAGCAGTTACTCCTGAAAAGTTCCCTATTTCATTTAGAACATTGTAGCCTATAATAAAGAAGCAAAAAGACATAGCCCACTAATTGTAACATTAGTTGCATCAAATACGAAATACCAGAGCAAGGTATAAATGCTAGGAAGTGAGAGTTTAACAAGGGCTGAAATTTCAAGATGAAGGGGCACATGATCTTATTATCCTTAACCGTGTTAGGAATAAAATAAATCACTAACTTTGATGACATATAAAATACCAAGCTTTCTGAGTCCTGGCCATTCCTTTGCTAAGCCAAAATAGTTATTATTTAACAAAAACTGCCACATAATTGACTATTTGAATAAATGCAATGTATAAATACATAAAATCTCTTTCTGATCAAACATATTTTATATATTTATTTAATATTGATATATTTTAATACTAATATATTAATTTATATTTCCCATTAACATAGCTAATATAAAAGATCTTTGGGAAACTTGGAACACATAGTAACCTTCTATATGACATTTTCATTGTTTTCAATAAAACTAGCTTGGAAATTTTTACTTAAGGCCAAAACTTTGTGACACAATATCATGAAGTTCTTCTTAAAGTTACTAGATAATTCTCTTACTTGACATATCATCAGAGAACACAAAATGAGCTGAAAGAAAGATCATATGTGGGCTCATCTATGTCTTGTTCTCCTTGTCCAGGCAGTGATATATTTTGAAAACTAGCTTATTATAAAAATAGAATAATGACAATTGTCAGTCCCATGACAATTGAGTGTCCTTGTGTCAAGCTTCTTAAAATAGCCTTTTTTAAAAAGATTTTATTTATTTATTTGACAGATAGAGATCACAAGTAGGCAGAGAGGCAGGCAGAGAAAGGAGGGAGCAGGCTCCCCGCTGAGCAGAAAGCCCAATGCGGGCCTTGATCCCAGGACCCTGAGATCATGACCTGAGCTGAAGGCAGAGGCTTTAACCCACTGAGCCACCCAGGCACCCTTAAAATAGCCTTTTTACAACAGACAACATTGCTTTTGAGGCAGGATGCTAAGTATTCTGATTCTTTGTCTCTGCAACAATAGAGATAAAAGTAAAAAATCAATATAATTAATAACAAGATATTATAAGATCTGCTAATATGTTATATGTGCTATGATTTAAAATGTATTGTGACATATATGCATATTTAATATAACAGTTATTATGCCCATTGTACAGATGTATAAACCGAGGCACAAATAAATTAAGTAACGTGACTATAGGTCCCTCAGCTAGTAAGTGGCAGAGGAGGGATTCTATCCTAGGCAACTAGCTCCATAAACCATTCTTCAGACCTCAGTACTTAAGATCAGGATAGGGTCCCTGCCCTCACTCCAGGTGTTTATTTGGACAGGGAACAAACAACATACTCATCACTGGTAACAGTATATGGCCATATTTATTGGTTAATGTCAGTATTTAAATTAAAATGTCAGTATTTAAATGTAGAAATCTATTACTTGGTGAATTTTTTGAAGTGAAAATACATACACCTGCATAGCACACACACACGCACGCACACGCACACACACACACATGCGCACACACACGCGCACACACACGCATACACACACATGCACACACGCACACACGCACACACACGCGCGCACACACACACACGGTAGTATATGGATTTATGTGTCTGGATCCATGTAAGACTCACACAGCATAGTCGCGAAATGCCTTTATTTCACATCCCACCACGCCTTTATTTAAAATTTCTTAAGGGCAAAGTTATCTGCCCTTATGTGACAACGCAAGAGATCAGATTACTTTCCTATCGAGTAATATGATGACTTATAGTCACTGTAAGTCACCAGACACAGTCCCAGTCAGAGTGCTCAGTTCGATAAATTGGGCATAGTCATAGTGTTCCGCTTACAGGTACCTCACTCTTCCCGCCAGGACTGACTGCAGACCAGCATCCAACAGAGAAGGGCATAATCTGTCCCTTCCTTCCCTTTTTCACCTCTTTCAATTCCTCAGTTCCTCCAATGGATAGATAAATTTTCCAAACCACCAGGTTGGACTGCTGAGGACAATGGGAGTAAGAAAATTCTCAATGGGTACAGTTGATAGATGACTACATGTTGTCCAGGTCTGGCTATTGTTCTCTCTCTCTCTCTCTCTCTCTCTCTCTCTCTCTCTCTCTCTCTGAGCCTACCACCTGCTGTACTTTATGGGGATGTTACAATGTCCCCCATCCATTGCTTACCCCTGCCACAGCCCCTAAGAATCCAGAGTAACTTCCAGTGAGGTTTGCTCCTTTCCCCTCGCAGCAAATTGAATAGAGCCCAAAGGGCTTCAGTTCTCTTTTATAAATGGCCCATATTTTGTCCCAGGAAGCACAAATGGAGGGGAAGTCAATGTCCACGCAACTGCCTCTTCTTTCCTCCACTTAATGATAAACAGTAAGCAGGCCTATTCCTATCTCTTTTAGATTTCCTAAGCAGAAATAAAGACACCTTTCCACTAGATTCCTTCAACTTCTGAAAACATGTAAAGCTCTAAAGGTGCTCCTCTGAAAATTTCTTCCCTAATTGGCTAAGTCAAGGTGGTGGGAAATGCATCTGCAGAATAGCACTCCTCAAAAATCTGTCTTCATGGGGATGCCTGGGTGGCTCATTCTGTTCAGGTTATGATCCCAGGGTTCTGGGATCGAGTCCTGAATCGGGCTCCCTGCTCTGCGGGGAGCCTGCTTCTCCCTCCCTCCTGCTGCTCTCCCTGCTTGTGCTCTTGCTAAAAATAAATTCTAAAAATCTTTTTAAAGAAATTTTTGTCTTTATAAATCCTCTCCTTAATGCCCAACCCCTAAAACAACTTTCCAGCATTTGTTTTGAAATTTTGATATTCTGGTATCTATCATCTTTGGATCACACCCAAAGCTACTATCTTGAAACACCAATTATGAATACATCATTATAAAGGAAATTTCTATAACTACTTCTATTTTTATAGTTTATATTTATTAATATTTATTCATTAATAACTTGTGTCTCCTTATGGATGTGTCAGATATTCAATAATCAATACACTGGCATATTTTTACAGTATTAGAGAAAAATATTCTCATTATTAATCTTAGAATAAAGTGGATTTCCTTTGTAAAATAATGACTCATTACTGAAAAATTACTATATTTTATTACAAAACATTGTGCAGATACGTATTATCCTCAAACATGTCCATATTCCCCTGCCTTGATCTCCCAGGAGAGTTAACTCTGAAACAAGGCAAGAGTCTTTACATATTCTGTGATCACATGCACCTACAGGATTTGTTGCTATCATTTAGGCAAACATGAAAGTCATGGTAACAGTGGAAAACCTGGGGGCGCCTGGGTGGCTCAGTTGGCCAAGTGTCTATCTTTGGCTCAGGTCATGATCACAGGGTCCCAGGACGGAGCCAAACATCAGGCTCCCCACTCAGCAGTGAGGGGTCTCCTTCCTCACCCTCTGCCCCTTTTCCTGCCCCTGCTCTTGCTCTTTCTCTCTCTCAAATAAATAAAATCTAAAAATAAAAGTGGGAAAGATGTTTCTTTAGTTGTTCTGGTTTTGTTTTGGTTTGGGTTGGTAGACATTTTCCAGCTTCCATTATTCCTTAAATGCACAACGGGCTACGCCCCTCTTCTGTTTTTTATTCTGCACCAGGTTGAGTCACCGCCAATTTCCTCAATGACTTAGGACATCATCTGTTCTCTTCGACTTTTGCCCTTGAAATAATTACGCACAAGCTGGTAATGTCTGCATCAGCCAGGGTTCCAACACCCCAACTGCGATCAACGCACACAGAAACTGAGAAACGAAAGACTGTAAGAACCGGGGATGAAAGTTAGTGTGCACTAACACAAACAGGTGTTCTGTCAGAGAAAGTGTGTTTTAAAGGCACAGCCAGGTGCTCACTACAATTCGGAAATTCTCCCAGAGAGATGAGAATTACTGCATTTATACCTGGATGGAAGGTTAAAGGCATGGCTGTTGAAGGATAATGTTAAAATGCTACCACAGGGAAGGGCAGAGTGCAAAGCTTTACAGATGAAGGCTTTATAAAAGGCACGCACATGCTTGCAAATGCAGCATCAGTGATAATAATAATAAGTGATCCTATCAGGGACTTATCTGTATAATGCATTCGTCCTCGTAACCCTCTGCGGGGGATTATATTTTATCCGCAAATTACATATAAGGAAACCAACGTTGGCAGAAGTTAAGTGACTGTCTCAGGTCCTGGGGCTGACAATAGAGAAGAACCTGGATCCAGTTCTGTTAAAACCCAACATCCCCCATCTCCCTAAGCCTCTCCATGTGCTATGGTAATTTACTTTAAGATAAGTCAATTTAGCAGGTTAGAAAGCAGAAAGGGATGCACAGATTTCTGTTCTTCTAAACTAAATTCGGTGTTCACACAACCCGCATTGTGATCTTTCTAAAATACACTTCTGGTCAGGTCAGTCCTCTGCATAAGCCCCGCCGATGGTTCCCCATCCACAGCTGAAGAAAAAACAAATAAACCCTCCAGCAAAATAGATGATAATCCGTGTTCTGTCTTCTTCTTGTTAAACATAACCACCCACCCCACCAGCCTCCTCTTAAAACCCTCTTCTCTCTTGGTTTTCGTTCTGCCATGCAGTCCTGGTTTACTTTCTACCACGTGAGCTGCTCTTTCCTGGGCTCCTTAAAACTCCCAGCTCTGTTGCCTGACCTCTAAGTACACTGTGCCCCACCGACTCTTCCTTTATGACATCCCTGGGTGATTTCATCACTGCCCACATAGCTTAATGTTTTCCAACTTTTATCTCCACAGAGACCACACCTTTGACCTCAGACTCATATTACACATAGTACCCTCTCTCCTTGGATGTTTCATGGGGACCTAAAACCAAAGGTTGCCAAAATGATGTCCCCATCTTCCAACGTACTCAACTCACCAACTTCCCCCATTTCAGTAAATGACATCATTTCAAGACAAAAGCCTGGATCTATTCTTCATTTGATCAGTCCCTCCTCCTCTTCCTCTGATTGCACTTAATCCATCAAAAATCCTGCCATCGTTCCTCCTACAACATGTAACAGCTTCCAAATGGCCTTCCTCTGTCTACTCTTGTACTTCCCAAACTATCCTTCACAATCTTTTTAAAACAAAAATCAAGAGTGTCACTCCGCAGTCCCCTCCACAGTCCCCACTGGGCCTTACATGAAATCCAACTTCTCGACCAAGGCCATCAAGCCCCCTGGACCAGCTCTCTCCTATCTTAACCACTTTGATTCTCCACGAATCCACCACCCTCCAGCTTGGCTGGGAAGTTCATCAGCTATTTCTACCTCTTGTCCTTCACGCACGCTGATACTCACCACCCATATCCAACCCATTACTCTTCATCCTTCAGACCTCAATTCAAATGTTTCCAAAGAGAGATTTACAAGGCCAGGACCTAAGAGGACAGGCACCACTTTTTTTTTTTCTTTGTAATTCTTAACCAGTTTTTTGTTGCATATTCATGTATTAATTCATGTTCCTTCTGATGGCAGACTCTCCGCTCTCAAGCTGCGTTGATCACGGGTAAGCATGCAGTGCCTAGTGTGGTGCCCAGCAGGACAGAGGACAAGAGCTAGAGTTAACACTCCGTGTCATCGGGTCCCTGGCTCTCTCTCCTACCTGTCCAACTCCACACTCTTGTTCTTACCGTGCCTTTAAAGGGCCTAAGAGTTACCCAAAGAGTACATTTCCTTGGAATACGCTCTCATTCAGCCTGGAAAATTCCATCCCCTTTGTTTAAACTGGCAGTGCTCTACCCAGTGCCTGGATCCAACTCTAGGATCTTCTCTCTTCTATCCCCTCAAAACAAAACCTAACACATGAAGAGAGAAACACCAGGTAGATTTGACTACTTCCTCTTCTACAGGTTCACTGTATTTTCATTAAACTATTACCACACTAACTTGCTAGATTCTGTTCTATCTCCTAGACTAAGCTCATTGAAGATAAGGATGATTTCTAATTCATTTTCAATCCCTAAAGCCTAGCAAAATCTACGGTGAAAGAATAAATGACTTAACCCATCCATCTGTCTGGTATTCAAAGAATTTTAGTTTTCTGCCACAAAAAGTAACCAAATTCCTTTTCTCCCCCCAGACCTTGCAAAGTAATTCAACTCATCATTTACATTTCAAAACAGAGCATGCCTTAAGCCTATAGGCTATTTATCATGTCCCTTCACCCAAAGATTTATTCTTGTTCACTAGAGGTTATTAAAATTTTTGAATTAAAGTAAACATGGATCTAATCCAATTAAGCCATGGCTAAATGAACATGAATAGGTTCCATTTAAAATAATAGCCCTGAAATTATGTGGAATAGTATCTTTCTCAGGAAAAATCTACATTTTTGTAATTATTAGTATAATATTCCAAAGCACATTTCATTAGCACTTATCACCATCCTCAAAATAATAACAAGAAAATAATATATTCAAAAATATGTTAGGCACAGTTTGATCTATTTTACTAATAAGTCCACTATTAAAAAATGAAGTAAATCCCATGAAAGTCTATTGGTTACATAAAAAAAACAAATGAAGAACTTGATGTAATGACTATGAAACACACAGGCTTGACAGAAAAAGAATCGTTTCCATCTTCAAAAGATTTATGCTTTGAAATTGGAGCAGTTTAAAGAATTATGTTTAAACATGAGTATACTAGAAGTACCATGGGGTAAACAAGGACCAAAAGCTATTATGTAATATACACAATTGCTACAAAACTGATACCAGGTTCTGTAGAAATCGCAGAACTAGTTGTCAAAATTGAGAAGGTAATAGGTGTATATAGCATATATAGCATAAAAAGCATAAAAAAATAAAATGCCAAGACCATGCTTGGTGGCTTCAGTGTAAAACTTTAATCTTTGCAATGGGATAAAATAAAATGTGCCATATAAAATTTGTGAAATGTTACCCCTAAGCAAACTCAAATAACTGAAGACATGGTAGGGTTTTTTTTTTATTATTATTTTGAGTAACTCATAGTGCTTCATATTCAAAGCACATATGGCTAAAGAAGGTCCCTATAATGTGGTATTTGCAGAGAAATATTCTTCAAAATACTCTATCCAGTTACCCTGCAACCCAGCATATTTATCCAAAGGACACAAACATAGTCATCCAAGGGGCACATGCACCCCAATGTTTATAGCAACACTGTACACAATAGCCAATATATGGAAAGAGCCAGGTGTACACTAAGAGTTGCTGGAGGGGAGGGGAGTAGGAAAAGGGATAACTGGCGTTAAGGAAGGCTTCTGAAGTAACGAGCACCGGGTGTCATATGCAACTGATGAATCGCTAATTCTACCTCTGAAACTAATAATATACTATATGTTAATCAAACTGAATTTAAATTAAAAATACTCTATCATACTGTACTTGCAGTGCCTTATGTGGCATACACTCATTTTACATTTACTCTTGAGAGCTTGCCAATTTGATTAAATAATTACCACTAAAGCTTCCTTAATTATTCATGTAAATTATTTTTTTCATATTTAAAAAAATTGAAATACAATTCATGTAGTGAAATGCACAGATCTTGAGTGTAACTGGATGAATTGTCATAGCTGGCATGGGCATATGACCATATAAACATAACCATACCATATAACCCACATCTTCATCCAGACACGCAAATTTCCATCATTCACGAAAACCCCTTCCTGTCCCTGTCCAGCCATGCTCTCCCTCCAGCACACTCCTCCATCCCCTGCCAAGGCAAACACTGCCATGAGTTCTGTCTCTGGAGATTATTTTTACTTGTTTTAAACTTCACATAAAGGGAATCATATAGCATTTTCTCTTTTGGGTCTGTCTTCTTTCAACCAATATGTTTTCAAGATCTATGTGGTTTGTACATTTATCAACAGTTCATTCTGTTTATATTGCTGAGTAGCTTTCTATCATGGGTTGAAAAAGTTGGCCAGAGGGATGGTGCCCCTGGGTGGCTTAGTCGTTAAGTATCTACCTTCGGCTCAGGTCATGATCCCGGAGTCCCAGGATTAAGCCTGCTTCTCCCTCTCACACTCCCCCTGCTTGTGTTCCCTCTCTCACTGCGTCTCTCTCTGTCAAATAAATAAATAAAATATTTTTTAAAAAAATAAAAAATAAATAGACCTCATAGAGCCTTTATGCTAACAAGTATCATATTGGGTTAGAGTTTCCTGGTGAGCTATACTTTTCCTACTGTGAGGACGGGGTGTGCCTGACTTGCTCACTGGAGGAGGCCCAGCACTGCACAGAGCGTCCACCACATCCCGGAAGCCCGACTACTGGGAAGAGGATGAGCACGACTCTGAATACATTTTGTCCTGGAAATATGTATTATTTATGATGCATTTTTGACAGCATGTAGTAATGTAACAACTGTAGAATTCAATGATCAGGGACAAAGAGCCCAGTCTATAACTAGCCACAACACACGCCAAGTCATTAACCTTCCTTGACCTTCCCTTTTCTCATCTATAAAATGGGAATAAGAGCAAAGCTTTAGAAAATTACTAAGAAAGTCAAATGATATTTCTTGTATGAAATTTCTTCATAAACTACATGGCCCTATAAAGTTATTATAATGTAACTGAGATAAGTACTCTTCCTGAGTGATACTAGTAAACAAAATTCAAAAATTAAATATAAGACCTTGAACTTACTGAGTCCTCACTATATTTGAATCAGGCACCATTCTTAGTCACATTGCATAGATTAATTTTCTTAAATTTTTAAACAATCCCATGGAATAAGTACTAATAGTAACCTCATCTTATAGATGAGAAAATGAGGTAAAGCAGATTAAGTGACCTGAACATATAGCTCACAAGAGGCAACGCTGAAAACAAAAACTTGGTTATTTTGTTCACAGAGCCCAAACTCTTGACCACTTTGTTCTTGGTCCCTTTCAATAATTTTTTTCAGTGTAAATTTATAGGAATTATGCTTAACTTTAGCACTAAAAAATAAGTATGAAAAGATACAAGGAAAATTTGATAGGCATCTCCAGACATTTTCAGGGAATCTTGGAGGGGAAGCTGATATTAAGAAATATGAGTTAAGGGGCACCTGAGTGGCACAGTCAATTGAGCATCTGATTCTTGGTTTTGGCTCAGGCCTGATCTCAGGGTCATGAGATCGAGCCCCCATTCGAGTATGCACTCAGCACAGAGACAGCTTGTTCTTCTCTTTCCCTCTCCCTCTGCCCTCCCCTCCCTGTGCTCGCTGTCTCTCTCTAAAATAAATAAAATATTTTTTTTTTTAAAGGAAGTAAGAGTTAAACAATGGGAGGTAGGGAATGAGCTGGAGAGGGTGAATACTGGATACATGACAAGGTGTCTCAGGACAATCAAGAGCTCTGTGATCGAGGAGAAGAGTGAGGACCAAGGTCAACTCAGCACTTCTCCGTCTCCTCCAGAGAGGAAAGAAGGGGGGTCATGGTGAAGCAAGAGAGTGTCTGCCTTGATCACAAAGATGCCATGTTATTTCCAGATGATGACTGCGAGAGGACACAGCAAAGGAGAAGTGGACAATGTTTGCTTGAGAGGAAAGTGTCTACTCACATGTGAGGGTATTCCCAATTCTGCCCATAATTTAGAGAAAGAGCTCCCGTGGTGATGAAATCATTGCTTAAGAAATCTCTAAACCAGGGGCGCCTGGGTGGCTCAGTTGGTTGGGTGACTGCCTTCAGCTCAGGTCATGATCCCGGAGACCCGGGATCGAGCCCCACATCAGGCTCCCTGCTCCGCGGGAAGCCTGCTTCTCCCTCTCTCACTCCCCCTGCTTGTGTTCCCTCTCAGGCTGTGTTTCTCTCTGTCAAATAAATAAAATCTTTAAAAAAAAAAAAAAGAAAAGAAAGAAATCTCTGAACCAAGAAGTAAACTTTTTCAAAAAAGTTATTTTTTAATTAATTACTAAGATGCCTTAATGAAGATTAATCAACAACGATATTAGCATTTGTTAGAGTCTATATGTTTAATAACAAGTATGTTTCAGAATTCTCAGGAATAATTTTCTGAAGAATGCTGATGACCCAGCTCCACAGTAAGATATATGCATTTGAAATTGTGTGGATTTAGAAGGCACTGCTGATATCATCAAATTCAACCCCACCTAGGAGATCAGGAAATTGAGGCTCAGACTGTGCTGAGTTTCAACTTCCTGCTTCAACTGGGTTTTAGAGGGGAGGGAATGGGGGGATGAGTGAACCTGGCGGTGGGCATTAAGGAGGGCACGTGTTGATTGCATGGAGCACGGGGTGTTGTATATAAATAATGAATCTTGGAGCACCGGATCAAAAACTAATGACGTATTTTAAAAAAAAAAGAAAGAAAAGAAAATGTAACAGTAGCACAGGAGGACCAAATAACATTAAGTTGTAAATAAGATGTCACCACTATGTTTCAGTGGCAGAAGGATTCCTTTTCACCCTAATAATCATTTTACTAGAGATTAGTTGTAACTAAGGAATTACATACTCATAAGCCCACATATAAGTGGAGAAAGGGTTCGGACAATGGAGGAAAGCGGACTTTTTCTATAATAACTTCCTAAATACTGAAAGACAACCACCTAATCAATATCAATCTATGGATGGCAGCTAAGCATATTTTCTGCTTACCTCCCACAAACAAAGTATAGGGAGGTCCAGAACAAGCTGTCTTGTTCTTTGAAATTAGATTTTAGAAAGAAATACGTTTTGATATGGATTTGACCTGCTTTGTGTACACAGTTCACATCCATAGGTCAGATGACAATCACATTTTAGAATGCATTTGTGTCCTATACCACACTGCTACATGGTTGTTAGGAAAATTGATCTATTACCAAGTCCACAGTACTCCCAACTGTATTTCCCAGCTCTTCGTGCCCATCCAGTGCACAGTGCGTTCCCAACAAAGCTTATTAAAGCCAAAGTGGAGAGGCCCCACCTAACTTAAGTCCCCTGCGGGAAGCAGCACCTTGAGAAGGGTCTGCATGCTCAATCAAGTTCAGAGGCGCACAGACATGTGCACTTAGCTTCATTACATCTGCTGAACCCCATCCTGTCTCACTGTAGCCCTCGACGGATTATCACATCTGCAGGTGTACACAGAACACCAGACCATTTTTAGTAAGGTAAGAAGGAAAGCAAGCATGCAGCGTGAAAGGAAAGAAAGGATAAAGGGGGTGGGGGAGAATCAACAGGATATGACTGTTACATTCAGTTAATGTATCACAGACCAGGTAAACCCGGAAGTCTTTTTTTTTTTTTTAAGATTTTATTTATTTATTTGACAGAGAGAAACACAGCCAGAGAGGGAACACAAGCAGGGGGAGTGAGAGAGGGAGAAGCAGGCTTCCCGCCGAGCAGGAAGCCCGATGTGGGACTCGATCCCGGGTCTCCAAGATTGTGACCTGAACCGAAGGCAGTCACTTAACCAACTGAGCCACCCAGGCAGAAGTCTTATGCTGTTAAACACTCAAAAGAAAATGGTTCTGTATTTGTTTTTCTGAAATTTAAGAGTGAGAATAGGCAGGGAGTGGTTGCTACTAGAAATTCTCCTCCAAGACTTTTACGAATTGAATCCTGCACCTGTAACAGATGTTCTCATTTCTGATCACTGTCTATGTTGGACCTACCTACTGAATCCCAGGAGAATGTCAGGAAATGGTTAGGCCTAACTGAGTTGGTTAAAAAAAATAAAACAACCTTGCTTACTCTGTATCAAAGTACACTTGGCTTGCCTCCATTAGACCATTATGAAATTGCATTAGGAGTATGTTATGTTAAAATGTTCAGAGAGTGGACTAGAGATTATAAATTCCATATACAATTAAAGAGAAAACCTCAATCTAATTTAGTAGTCAGTCATTCTGAATGGGAAGATCAATGACAAGGTGAGCGATATTAAATTTTGCTAAACTTTCTTTTACAAACACACAGTAAATCCCTTCATATGTAAACTCAAGTCCTTCTGAATCAGACACAGCATCTCCAATACTAACAAAAAAGAATCCACACAAGTCATGCCTCTTTTAGCCACAGCTGGAACGGATGTGATCACTCTGAAAACACTTTGCTATTCATCACACACTGTGTCCCTTTCACGAGTGGACTGCATTATAAACACCGCAGAACCTCAGAGAAAGTTTCACCGAAGCAAAGTCCATTTACGTATACTAATTTGGCAAAAATTGCTTTTGAAATCACAATGTTTTGCAAAGGCCATATTCTACTTTTCCTTTAGTGCTTTTTTGACAGATGGAAATGGGTACAAGTTGTAATTTACTTGTATCCATTTCCTACTTTAGTAGTGTCCAGTAGAATCATTCAAAGAACATGACAGATAAAAGGCAATAATGAAAAGTGCTTGCAATCTTCTGAGAGCTATAATGTGCACTGAATGCAAATGGTCACCGGTGATTAAAAAATACAGACACACAGCGAGACACGCATGTGTATGGTCTTCACATGTGTCTAATGACCACTAAGACACTCTCTACATGTATTTAAAGACCCTGCACTGAAAGTGTAAAGTGGTGTGAATTGATCTAGCAATCCCCCAAATTCTTAGCCCATCTTTAATTTACTTGAATGAAGACCCACTTTGAGAAAAGTCCTGCGAGATCCAGTGAAATCTGATGGGGAGGAACAGTATTTTTGTAGACATGAAAGCAGAACAACAACTAAAAGATGTCACATGTGAGGACAATGCTACTAAAGCCATCATGTTTTCCATCAAATCATACTCCACAATTTGACGATTACGGGGAAAATGTGCGACGAATCACAAGGAAGAGAGTAAGTCAATTATGGCGATTACCAAAACAGCCAAACAACATTTCGGAGATGCCTCACTGAGCAGGACCACAATACACTTCAAGTTACGTGAAACAGAAAATTAACCAGTGTTTGCACCCACTGAGTGTGTTTTGTTAACAAAGTGATTTTGATTAAGTTTATGGTCACATTGCAGGATCACAAGACTTCACAAAGAGGATTACTTTAAATATGAAATCTTTCAACTGTAAAAGTAATCATGTCTGAAGGAGGCTAGATATTTAATATTTCTCTAAACTGGAGGGTTTTTTTTTTCCCAGATTGCCTGAGGCTTCATTTTTCCATGGAGTGAAGAACTCCACATACCCTCCAAAGAACAGAAAATAATATCCTAAATGAAAAGAAATGCAACCCTTCACTTCCTATTAGTACTCTCGTAAATTTAATATCCACTGTTCATTATCCAGAGAGCTGTATAACATAAAGTACATTTTCCTTCCTACTCTTATTTTGCCCAAGTTAAGAACAAATCAGTCATACAGCTGACTTGGTATTTTCTCTGTGGGGCCCAGAAATCTGAATAGTGGTAATGCTTTAGTTCTGGAAGTCACAGCGACGGAGCTTATAGTGAAAAAGAAAAAAAAATGGGGTTTACAGGCTGAGATGGGAAGTTTATAGCTTTTCTCTTCTGACTCACCATAAAGGAAGAACTTGCTAAAGAATGAATCTTACTGGACAGTATTCTACTACCTTTTGTTCCCAAGAGGTTATTAAGATTGATTTGAACATATAATCTTTGCAGATTCTGCAGGAGGTCTAGGCACGGCTACTTTCCATGATCTCTAAGTCTGATACGCAATCAGTGACAGACAGAAGGATGGAGAAAGAATTGAAACCAGTAGGTGGAGGTATATTTTATAAATGATAACACGTAATTATTTCAATTTATTCATTTATCACTTCAGTAGATGTCATATAAAAATTCTCATTATTCTCCAGACTTCATAACAAAATTTTAGGATGTAAGCATGGTGATTAAAACTGATAAGACTGTATCATATACTTGAATATGGCTAAGAGAGTAGATCTTAAATGTCCTCACACACACAGAAAAGTAGTGGGGCGTCTGGGTGGCTCAGTCATTAAGAGTCTGTCTTCCGTTCATCTCATGATCCCCAGGGTCCTGGGATGAAGCCCCACATCGGCTCCCTGCTCAGCGGGAAGCCTGCTTCTCCTTCTCTCACTCTGCCTGCTTCTGTTCACTCTCTAGATGTGCTTCTCTGTCAAATAAATAAATAAAATCTTTAAAAAAAAGGAAAGAAATTGTAAGTATGGGATGAGCCAGGAGGGTTAGTTAACCCTGCGGTGGTCAACAAGCTACAACACAGAAACGTGTTGTACTGCGTGTACAAAACTGTACACTGTGCATCTCAAACTCCTACAATGTTTATGCCAATTATATCCCAATAAAGCTAAGGAGAAAATTTCTAAAAATTCAGGATGTAACATGATCACAACTCACTAGATGAATGATGCCATCTTAATAACGGACACAATTCATATCACTATATAGTTGTTAATATTACGAAGTTGAATGGAAAATGACTCGGTAAATAGTCTTTATTGTATAAAAAGTGAATATTCAGTAATCTGCATGATAGACTTTAATTTTTATGGATAAAAATGGATACGAAAGTCAGCAGTTAACAAGACTCTTGTTAAACACCTCCTATCTCCTATAATTTATCTGTTCTATTTACTTCAAAATCATGTTATTAATAACTACTCCGTTCACACATTTATTTTTTTAGATTTTTTAAATTTGTTTCAGAGACAATGAGCGAGAGAGAGAGAGACATAGAAGGAGCAGGGGAAGCAGAGAGGGGAAGCAAACTCCCTGCTGAGCAGGGAGCCAGATGTGGGGCTCAATCTCAGAATTTCAGGATAATGGCCTGAACCTAAACCAGACGCTAAGCCAACTGAGCCATCCAGGCACCCAAAACACCTATTTTTAATGACTTCTATAAAGAGAGAATAACGACCAAAGTAGTAATAGTAGGGTAGTATGTGTGTACTATCGCACGTGTCGGGCCCATGGATCCTTAAATGCATTATCTCATTTAATGCTCACAGCGATAGTAGTAGGCAGGTGCTTCTATCATTCCTATGTCAGGGAAAAGGAGACTGAAGATGAAAGTAGTTACACAGTAGGAATTTAAATTGCATCCAAAGATCACCACCAGGAGGGAGGGCATGCAAAGATAATGATCTCTAACAAACATCCCCCCTGGTCCTTCCTTTATAGCATTGGACAAGACACTGAAAGTTTTTGTTTCTCAGATTTTTTTTTTTCCTTTCTAAAATGAAGGCAGAAAAGAAAGTAAATACAGAAATGCTCTACAGAGACAGCCTAGTTTGTAACCTGAATTTCTGTGGGGTTATTAAGAGTAAATAACAGCTCATAGCATGGTCAACGCTTTCGCCGTAAAGGAGTGGGCGCAACCGAACTGAGGGGCCCGCCAGTAGGGAAAGGTCTAGGCCCTGCGAGCAGCCGGGGCTCAAGTCAGGAGATGCAGCGGTCTTGGGCAGTTATTCAACGGGGGCCCGGAGCATCAGATTCCGACAGTCAGCAGAGCAGAGCCAGAGCGTGGGATGGGCAGAGGGACAGGGTCACGCTGGCCCTTCTGCCCAGTGAGGCGTCATCTGGGCTCCAAAGCACCAGCTGTAGCCGGGATGAGAGCAGAGAGCACCGGTGGATGTGGTCTAGCATTCGAGGATGAGGGCACAGAGAACAGGACACATCAAGAATTGTTGGGCGCCTGGGCGGCTCAGTGGGTTAAAGCCTCTGCCTTCGGCTCAGGTCATGATCTCAGGGTCCTGGGATCAAGGCCCCCATCAGGCTCTCTGCTCGGCGGGGAGCCTGTTTCCTCTGCTCTCTCTGCCTACTTGTGATCTCCCTTTCTGTTAAATAAATAAATAAAATCTTAAAAAAAAAAAAGTATTGTAGCCTCTCCAGACAGAACGAAGAAGAAAATGGAAAATGTGCTTTCAAAAGAGTTGAGAAATGCAATGCAAGCACATTCCTACCTCAGGATATCGCATTCACTGGCCACTGCTAAATTCTTCTCCCCCAGAAAGTCACCATCTCAGACGCGCACCTCCCAAGAGGCAGCCCTGAGCCCGTTACACTCCCAGCACTGGGCACTTTAAATCTCTCCGCTGCCCCTGCCATGTATTTTCTTCGTACTTACCATTATCTCATTTATTTTTCACACCACTGTATATCTGTTTATTGACTATCTCCCCACAAAAATAAACATTCCCTAGGAAGATGGTCTTGGCTCTGTTGTCCCTGCTACATCTTCAGGGCTTAGATCCATGTCTGCGATACAGTGGGAACTCAGTAAATATTTGTTTAATTAATATGTAATAAATTTTAAGGCAATACAGTCCAAACGCCGTTTTTCACTTCCTCGAATTTTAAGTTATGTGTGCTCCTCATGCTCTATTATATAAATTAGGATGGCTAAATTGGTAAACAATAATAAATGTAATCAAAGTTAGTGGCCCTGCAACTTGGGAATTAATTCAAGCATAAATACTGCTCAAAATGCAGAACTTGAGCATTTGGATAGTTTAATAGAACACTGACAAAGCAAACTGCAAGATATGCTCTATTTCACAAAGAAAGAGACACTTTGGCACATCTCAAAAAGACCAGAGTTATTGGTTAATCACTGAAACCCATAATCTTCTCGGACTGCTTTGTTTTGTTTTGCTTTGTTTCTGGTTAAAAATAAACAGGTCTTAACATTAGGGACATGGCTAGAACGACTGATATGTATCAAATACATAATCAAAATGCATCCTTACAAAACATAGGGATTAATTCTTAAAATCTCATCTTCAATATATAATTCTTTATTTTAGGTCTTCAGAACTTTAATAAGAAGACTTTATTATTATTTTTTAAATATTTTATTTATTTATTTGTCAAAGAAAAAGAAAGTGCAGCAGGGAGAGTGACAGGCAGAGGGAGAAGCAGGCTCTCCACTGAGCAGGGAGCCCTATGCAGGCTAGAACCTAGGATCCTGGGATCATGACCTGATCCAAAGGCAGACATTTAACCAACTGAGCCACTCAGGCATCCAATAAAAACATTTTAAAAATAGGCTGTAGGATGAAAAGATGAGAAACTGACACATACAATATTAAATGTTGTTTTTCTTCCAACTATAAAGCTAATTGACACAAGATTTTGGAATCATGAAAACTGGGTTTTAAGTCAAAATAAGCAATCCCAACTTAGAAAATTATCTAGTATCTAAACTCTGAAAATGAAAAACTGTACCATTTAAAACAAAAGTAGTTCTGTTGTTTGCTTGTTTTATGTGATGTTATAAAGAGAAAAGAGATCGTTCCCCTATAATTAAGCATTTGACTATAATTAAATTATATATAATGTGCCCACTTCTCAGAACACGAGTAAGTCCAATGATATTTTGTGAGCATCCAAATTAAGGCTTCTTGGCTTCTAACTCAAAATTTTAGGGTCAACTATAGTTCATTTCAAAAAATAAACTGGAGAAATTACCGAAGAAAAATCTGTAAGAAAAACATGAGAAAGCGTTGAGCCCAACAAGCCCTAACAGTGAGGATTAAAACAAAACAAACAAAAAAGGTAATTCAGAGAGTATTATAACTGACTCAGTCATGGACCTATAGAAAAACAAAACAATATAAAACTTAGAATGATTTCAGGGGCACCTGGGTGGCTCAGTCATTTAAGCACCCAGCTTTTGGTTTCAGCTCAGGTCATGATCTCAGGATGGTGAGACGGCGCCCGGACCCCAACGGACTCTTCAGTCCATGGAGAGTTTTCTTAGGATTCACTCTCTCTCTCTCCCTCGGCCCCTCCTCTGCTCTCTCTTTCAAATGAACAAATGAATCTTAAAAAAAATATAATGACTTCAAATAAAATTGTTTGTAAAGGAGCACTAAGAATAACTGAGGAAGAAAGGACTATATAGTTTGGGGATAAGTGATAAGCAGGGCAGGGGAAAATCTACTTAGAATCTTGCTTTGTATTACAACTACACATGACCTAAAGATGATCTGAATGTGACACTATCAAACCACATTCCTCTTCCTGGAAACATCTAGATTCTATGAGCTGTTTGGAAATATTTAATTTCCAAAATCAACTATGAGCACCCTTTGCTAATTTCACTAAAATTTAAATTAATGTATCTATTTCGCTAAATGTTTTTCCATTTTCTAATAACTACTTTAAACAAACAAAAAATACTGACTTATGAATGGTAACATAAAAATTGATTGAAAAGGACAGACCATCTAATCTGGCAACTTAAAGAAAATCTACATACATATAACTCTTGGTTGTGGATTTATAAATATGCTTTCTTCTAATAAAGCAGTACCAGGTTTCTTTGCTGGATACAAATATAATGACATTTCATGTTATTTAGTACTTCCAAATACTTCAGTATCTTATATAAAATCACTTACCTAAAGAACCAATATAAAGTACAACAAGGGGAATAGAACCCCAGAAAAACTAGATGAGAATCTTAGGAAAGCCAAAGTCTTCTAATTCGAAATGTAATAGGGATAATAAGAAAGGAAAAGATCATCAGTGCTTTTGACAAAAAAAAAAAAAATTACAAATAAAAATTCTGCATGTAAGATTAATTACTAAAGTAACGCCAATACAGAGACTTAAGGAACATTTTTTACGAACATGACAGAGAGTTAATATGCCCAAGAATATAAAGAATGTGAACTAATGAATAAAGACCCGGAGGCAAAGGACATGTAAAGAAAATTCATGTAACAGGAATAATTACTTGCAAACAAATATTAGGGAGAAATTATCACTTTAGTAATTAAATAAATTCACATTAAAATAATAAAGAGGAAGTGTTTTGCCTATTATGTCAAGAAAACCTAGATGATTATTTTCAAACTGACAAAGGAAAGAAAAACCTACTATTCTCCATCATTAAAAGTGACATTATCAACACATATATCCTTTCTGGAATGCAATTTGGCAATATGTTTCAAAAGTCATAAAAACATTGATATTCTTTGGCCTGGTGATGCCATTTCCATGTATTATCCTAAGAGAAATAATACAAGATACAGAAAAAGTTATCTCCACTAAAATGGTCTTCTAAGCTTTGTATTTGAAATAAGGAAAGAAATGGGGGAAAAAACACGCATGGCTGACAGGGAAATAGATATATCTAGTCAATGAAATATTGGGCAGCCATTGAAGATGATGATCGTAATGAGGCAAAATGGGAACAGTAAATTTACACTAAAACATTAACTGACAAAGTACTGAACAGAAAATTCACCAGAGTATAAAGGATCAAAAATTTTACTCAAGTCAAAACAGTGGGTTGTTTTCAGGTAGCAAGATTATTAGTGACTTTTTTTTCCCCGTTCAAATTTTCTATAATGGGATTATACCACTTTTTCACTTTAAAACAGAAAAATAAAAAGGGTAGAGAAAATGGAGAAGAGTATCACTTGATGACTGTATTAGAGCAGTGGACAGAAAAAACTACTTGGGATTCACGTTTTCTTTATCACCCTGTTGTGACCCAACCTCTCCTTCCTCTGCCACTTGTCAGACACTCCCAAGGGGGGTGTCCACATTTCTGTGCCTTTCTGGACTCTACTCAGAGTGTGGGCTACCCCCTGGGGCTCAGCATTTAACTGGGGCTACAATTACATAAATTTAAAATATTAACACATAAACCACATGTTTCTGAACACTAATCGTGCCCATTTTTATTTTTTCAGATAATTAAATGATAGAAAATGATGGATTACCCTTTAATGGACTTGCAGCCCTTTAGCACCAAGCACATCAATGAACCGCAGCACCACTCCTGATGGAATATTGCACATTCTCCAGCGCCTGTCACAAGACGTGCAAGAGCCTTTCACCAACAAGGATCAGGGTCATGAACGCATCACCACGTCCCCTTACCTGAGAGTTCTCGGTATCCTTTCTAAAATGACAAATTCAAGTTCAGTATTCTTGCCTATGAACCGTGACTGCAGTGTGGTGGGCCTGAGGGATGGGCTACTTCATCTTTCTGGGCTGAAACTGTGTGGCTGTTTATATAGCTCCTGCTCTAGCATAATATTCCTTCAACCATCAAGATTTAGATCTTTAATTACAAGAGGAAGCTGATTTTCACCATGGTTACTGATAGAGATGGTACCTATAATCACAATAAAAAGCCAAGACCTGAAACATGAGACTTCGCAAGAGGGATGTGTTTTCAGGCTCCAGTGGACGAATGGGCTTGAGGCAGACCCTCCACTTTCACCTCCTTACAGGGGCTAAAAATGTCATGAAACGAAAGCACTCCCATCCCTGCCAGGAATTCTCTCAGTGAGGACATAAATAAATCTGTTATAACAGAAATGGAAACAACCAGTATTATTTTCTTAATTGAGAAATATTCTGAGAAGGGGGTGGGAGACAGAGCTCATGGTCCTGAGCAAATGCCTATTTATCATATACAAAGCACCCTGAGCATTGTGTCTGTACAATCCCCTGTCCCTAACAGAGACCTTTGCATCTGTAAAGCTACAAGTACTGCTTAATACACCAACTGATTATATTTCCAATTGCCTTTGAAAACACTTATCCCTCGGAAACCTGTTTTTGCTGATTTTGATTATGTAACTGGAGGTACATATTGACAAAGAGTCTCAGAACTGATTCAAACAAAACAAAATAAAACCAAAAAACTACCCCTAACTGTTGCTACCCACTTTCTAAAGCATATTTAAAACAAAGCAACTTCTTCCTAGAACTATAGTAAAGATGCAAAAAAAAAAAAAAAAAAAAAAAATTCTACCTGCAAAATGCAAAGGCTGCAACTAAAAATATCAGAACCTGTGGTGCTCCCTGTGGGAGGTGATAGAGACTTAAGATGTGAAGGGAAAAAAGAAAGGCATTTGGGAACAATTATCTCAGATTCTGTGACCAAAAAGAGAGACTGGTTGAGAGAAAGTGAGGCTACGTTTCCAGGAATTGTCATAAAGTAGTTCAGCTTTTATCCCTCCCCCTTCCCCTGACTATTCTATTATGGCCCTATAGAAACATAAAACTGAGCCTTTAACCCTTGCCTGCATCTCGGAGAGGGTGGAAGAGGGTGAGAGTGGGGGCTAAGGTGTAAGCTTAGAATTATCTGGACTACTCTGCCTCTCATCCCCACTGAATTCTCAGGGGTGAGCCTGGAGGCCTTCGTCTGCCCCACATTTCTTTCAGTTATTTCTAACAGGTTTTCTGATACATGCTTGTCAGCATTAATCACAGGTGACACTGGACTGGCTTGGTCCCTGACAAAATCCAAGAGCACTATAATAAAGCAAAAGGACAGTAAGAAAGATGCTAAGGGGAGGCTAAGTAACATCTCTGCATCCCCAGGATTTCCTTCAGGCCTCCCTGCTGCCCGTTTCCGCCAAGCGAACAAAGACATTTACTCTGCTCTGTATATGGAGCCGTAAGGCACCGAAACTACCAGTCAGTCGGCGTAGGAAGGCCTAGTCTGTACCTGCTGTCCCAATAAGAACATCCCCGTTCACTTTCGCAGTCTCCTGCGTGGGTGTTCAAGAATACAACCACACTACTGAGCCCCTTCCTTCAGCCGCCTTGCTACTCCTTACTCCGTCTCCAGGCTCTCTGAAGACGAAATGGCTGAAACACATACAAAAGCCCCGTGGAAAATAAAAGAAAAGACTGCTAATGAGATGAGAGGAGGTGTGATGGAACCAAGAGTCATGAATCTGCCTCCTTCCTTGACTTCAGTACAAGTGCCCCCCTCTCCGTCACACAGGCACAACGTAAGAGCATGCATATCTGTCATGAGACAAAGAGCAGAGATTCCACAGTCAATTCACTTTCCTTGAGGATGTATTTCTGAGACACAGCATCTTTCACCTACATCTGGCAGGTGCACTCTTTCCTACTAACATCAATGGGCGTTGTCAGTACGTAAATGCTCTAGCTTCATTTTGTCACATATGAAACCTTAAAAATGCCAAATGATCTTACAGATTGATCAGGTAGGCCAGGGTTGTACGATGCAGCTTCGTACAACAATGGAAATGTTTGTGCTGTCCTGTCACGTCACCAATCCCATGGGGATACTGACCCCTTGAAATACAGCTAGCAGAACTAACTTTATAATTATATTTAATTTTAATTAAGTGATAAAAAGACTTGGATTCTTATGGATATATACATAGATATGTATATACCCATATATATGATAAAGAAGATCTAGGTCCTTTTCTTTCCCTTGAACTTTTTTTAAAAAAAAAAGATTTTATTTATTTATTTGACAGAGCAAGAGATCACAAGCAGGCAGAGAGTCAGGCAGAGAGGAGGAAGCAGACTCCCCGCTGAGCAGAGAGCCCGATGCGGGCCTCGATCCCAGACCCTGAGATCATGACCTGAGCTGAAGGCAGAGGCTTTAACCCACTGAGCCACCCGGGCACCTATCCCTTGAACTTTTTTTAAAGATTTATTTATTTTAGAGAGAGAGAGAGCTTGTGAGCAGGGGGAGGGGCAGAGAGAGAGAAGATCTCCAATCTTAAGCAGACTCCCAGATGAGTCTGGAGTCCTACACTGGGCTCAATCCCACAACCCTGAAATCATGACCTGAGCCGAAATCAAGAGTTGGATGCTCAACAGACTGAGCCCCCCAGGTCCCCCTCCTTTGAATTCTGATGAGAAAAATCAGTAGATTTCTCATCAAAGCAGCTACTGTCTGAGGTGGAAACTTCCTCTAACACAGAATGAGCAATGCATTGGCCAGGACCCCCTCTCTGGCAGGGACAGTGTTAACTACAGAGAAGAATGGCACGGGGTTCAGGAGACCAAGGTGGAAGGGCAAGCTGGGACACTGAAGTCTCTTCAGTTCTTGGGGTCTTGGTTTCCTCAGCAAAACCGCGTAAAATTTAATCTCGTGTCCTTTCTAGCACCTTCGGAACATTTCCCATTCACTCTCTGAGAAACGGCTTTCCATACGACAAAGAGGCCGACGCGGCTCATTTTACAGATAGAAATGTGTTTTGTTCTCATCTGGAGACACAAAAACATAATGGAGTTTCTCACTCTGGTACCTAAATAATCAAAAAAAGAGAAAGAGTCTTCTGCTTAAAATACCTAAAAGATAATTTACTTCACCTTTACCTATAAGTAATACTATGTTCAAACAGGCTTGTGGATGCAAGTTTTTATCTATTTGATCACTTTTCTCGATTCCAATTGCAAAAAGAAATTACTACTAAAAAATCCTTCTACATCAATATGCATCTTTTCTTCTAAATCATGAAGACTATTTTGAAAAACTTACACAATCAGAAATGGTAAAAGCCCTTTTAAGTATATTTATTAAGTACTGTTAATCATATTTATGTTACTTTTACTCATTATTTGTGTGTGTGTGTGTGTGTGTGTGTGTGTGTGTGTTAGTATAAACAACACTCACTAAGTCACTAGTTTGGCATACTCCATTAAGGGCTCTCTCATTTTAAAAATACTTTGAAATAAAATATCAGTCAGAATGAGACTAAGAAGATGCATATTTTTAAAAATTTCTCATAGAACCTAACCATCTGTACAATAATCCATTGTCTGCTCTACCAAGGTGATTTATTAAGGATAATGAAGCATATGATTTAATAGCTGCTGCAAATCCTTTTTCAAGTAGGATGGGTATAAATAATACAAAAAGATGGTCCAGTAATAGCCAAATCCTAACCTAAGAATATCCTATATGCTAGGTCACAGGAAATTAGATGAGCTCAATTAATTGTGGAGCTAAGTGACGTGCGGCTAGGTGGCTAAGGGTCTACCCACCTCTCTTATTCTGGTATGGTCATTATTACTATTTAGTGAGTCTGTAAGTTACAGTATCCAGATGGAATTTGAGTAGCTTTTTCCACATGACAACACAAAGCTCTCCAATAAGAAACAGATTTTATGTAACACACATTTCTCAAAATCTTAAGAATCTAGATCTCAGTCTATTTGTCCGTGCAAATCATACTTGGCAGTGCTCTGCTCATCTGTGTATTCCCAGAGTTCCTTGCATTTCATGGAGTTTAACGTGTGGCACTTTAAAGAATGAATACATAAAGGAAGAGCGGGTGGGTAGTAAAATGAGGTCTCTAAAATCCTTGCCAAAAAAATAATAATAATAATGCAATTCCATGTTCTTGTGAGAACTGGTTCTAACATTTGCCAACACTTATGCTTTTAATTTTTGATGGTCAATTTTCAAAAGCTTATTTCCTTTCGTGGCAAAAGTTTCCATAGGCCAGCTTCCTATATAACATGAGAAAAACCCAGAAACCCTACACGTCATCTGAATGAAAATGTCCAAACATGAGTTCCTTTTTGCAAAATGGCACATCCCTGTCCTCGTTAACTCCGTTAATAGCCAGGTCTTGCAGAGAATTGGTGATGTCAGTGAGGCAAATTTCTGATGACGGGAAGCAAGAGCCCCCATATCTGCCAGCCCCTCGGCATGAACAGCCCTTACAGGACACGGCGCGGCCAGCCCTGTCCACCGCCACCCAGCAAGGCCATCAGAAATAAGATTCACTGTTACACATTCTCGTGTTTAAGGAGCACGAGGCTGTGGGAAATGTCCACGGCTCCCCATAATCGCGGGGCCACGTGTGAGACGTATGCCGCCCCCCAAAACTGCGTGCGTCCCCACTGCACCTCCTGCCCTCGTGCTCTCGTGAGCCGGGCTTGCCAGAGCTGAGATCATTTTATTAGACGCCGTTAGTCTCTGTTCGGGCGGTCATCTGGATAACCACAGACTGGCAAGTATAAAACAAAGGCACCTGTTGTACATTTGGCAGCCGGGATGAGGCCCTTTCACATGAAAACAAACACAAGCTCCAGTCGTGCCAGGCAATGGCTTCTGGTCTCGTAATGACCATGTGTCAGAACTAAGCGCATCTGGGAATTCCTTCCCCAGCCACATGTAAAGGCAGATTTGTCTTGTCTGGTGACATGTGAGTGGGTACACACAGTATACTCAGATCTGGCTTTGTCACCGTTGGGTAGAGAACTAGGTAAGTGAAACTTAGCTCAAGTAAAATAAAAATTAGTGACTAAAGAGAAACTGATAATATTACCATAAATTGTGGAGTTAAATATTAAGCACATGGCTTCCAGGATTTGGGCCATGAGCTAACCCATCTCTGACTCCTCTGCTCACACTGGATCTGTTCATGGACTACTTAACAACTCTGTGCCGACATTATTACCACGCTGAGCAAGGTCATAGGCTAGAGATCCCACTTGGTACAAGACACGGGTGTCAGCATCAAAAAATCTGTAATCCATCGGAGCACAAATAAGCAATTGCAATACATTATGATATACGTTAAGTGTCAGACTTATTCAGTACTTGTTTAGTGAATAACGGTTATCCAGTCTTGGGAGAATGGGAAGTCTTCCTGGAAGAGTTGTCAGCCAAGATAAGACCTAAAGGAAGGGGTGACTCAAGCAAAAATGGAAGGGAAGGGACTTTACGGATGGGAGAGTCAGAGTACTGCATCTTGAAGCAAATAATTTCATGTTGCAGGACTGTATATGCTTTGAGAGTGACATGAAGGGAACAGAGAAAATGAACCTAAAAATGGCGGGGTGGGCGCCTGGGTGGCTCAGCTGGTTAAGCGACTTCGGCTCAGGTCTTGATCCTGGAGACCCGGGATCGAGTCCCACATCAGGCTTGCCGCTCAGCAGGAAGCCTGCTTCTCCCTCTCTCAGTCCCTCTGCTTGTGTTCCCTCTGTCAAATAAATAAATAAAATCTTAAAAAAAAAAAGTGGCAGGGTGGCAAGAGACTAGGCAGAGGAACAGACACACTGCATATTTCAAGCCATATTTTGAGGAAATGTGGAGCCATCAGAATATTTGAAGGAGAAACTCTGAGTTTCTTAAAGATTACACTGGCTACCGAGTGGAGAAGCAACTATAGTGCGTTCCCAACTAAACACAGAGAGTCTGCAAACCAGGCAAAAGATGATGGGACCTTGCCAACAGATGTCAATGAGCATATCAGAAGATCCTGAATAATTTGGCTGAAAGTAAATAAATATTGATTTTGGTATACTTGAGATAACAAGTTATTTAAAGAAAACAGATTTGAAGTGACAAATTTTAAATCAAAATTTAAATTATGGACTGCCTAATTTTTTCAGTAAAACTAAATCAGATCAAGTTGAGTCTGAATAACAATAAAATCAGACTCAAATGCATTTAAGGCATTATTTCTTTGGTAGTATGTAAATAGGCATAACGACATTTATGGAACTTGTCATTCTTAATTTATGACTGCTATCATCAAACACATTTATTAAGATTGCAATTGACGGAGATCCCTCACTACACATTACCCAGAGAAGGTAGGATGCCCTTCTCCAGGCTTCTCAGAGTGTGTGTCTACAGATGAAATCATAAGAAAACATGGCTAAACAGGAAGTGCATGATTGTGAGAAGCATTTTAGAAGCCTGGGCAAAGAAGACTTCACTGTTGACATTCTCTAAGAGCCATAAAAGACCAGAGCATTTTCCATGTAACTTTATTTTTTGTGCCATGTCTGCTTTAAAGCTCCAGGGTGCTTTGTTGCCAGAGAAAAAATAATTTCCCAAATCATATATTGTATTATTTATAAAATCATATCATTTTTGATTCAATGAATCAGAAATAGACCTCTGAAGCCTCACAAAAAAAGAAAAAAGATAAGTCTTCACAAAATAGATGAAATGGAGAAAAACTTATGAGATCATCCATCTGTTACTGATAATGCAATAAACAGGTAGGCAGTGAAAATAGAGTATTTTAGAAGACACATTATAATTGACTAAATTTTCCAGATACAACTATATAGGGTAAGCTGTCAGTAAATATGATGCATACCTATCAGTCACTTGGCATTATTTCATTTCTCTGATGGGAAGCTGCTTCTCAGATAATCCTGCTGGATCCATATTTCTCTTTATAAAAATGCTTTGATTCCTTACTTGTTGGGCAGTTATCAAAATGCCAGCTTTTGTGATTTTTAAAAACTATTCTTGGTGGAAATATTTTATTTAACCACTTCTGCTCCCGACTCAGGCCATGGTGTCACTGGCCTGAAAAGCATATAATTTTGGAGTTGAAGGTAACTGCCACAAGAAGGCCATCCAGTCCGAATGCAAGTACTTAAAAAAAAAAAAAAAAAAAAAATCAATGCCTCCAGTTCCAGTCAAAGAAAGAAGCAGAAGAGACTCATTAGAAATGATGGAGGGACATCCCACATTAACACCTAAGATTCTTCCTGAATTTGGATCAAGAAAGCATGATATCAGTTTTATATGCCTGCTGTATGTGAAATACATTTTTAAAAATCCTGTCCGACATGAGCATATATTGAGGGTTAAGATTAGAGTGGATGAGAGTTGGGACTGGGATATCACTTGACTTAACACCTCGGATTTAAGTTCCTTCTTTACTATTTCTAGCTGTGCAACCTTAGGCAAGTCACTTAACCTTTCAATGAATCAGTTTCCTCCTAAATAAGCTGGTGATAACAAAAACATCAGACTTATACATGGTTACTTTAGAGATTAAATGTGGTACTGAAAAAAAAAAGTGCCATGCTGAACGCCTGGCACATAGTAGGTACTCAGCATATTCTAACAACTATCACTCATGTGAACTGACACATCAACCAGTGCTACTATATTTCCAACATTGCAAGAATTAACAGAAATTTGGTGTTTACCTCTCTCGGTGTCCCAAGCATCATAAGGGTTTCAAATGAACAACTGTTCTTCACATTCATGATTTCAATTAAATTCAACTCAAACTAAATTCAAAGAAAAGGGCACAGTACTTGAGCTGAGAATTAGAAAATGAGAGAATAATTGGAAGGATGTCAAGGGATGAGGTTAGGACAGCTGGTAGAGAAGGGAGATTCCAGAGAGAGAACTGTCAGAGCCCCAAGTGCTGGGAGCAGTCTTCCCCCTGATGGCAGGGACTCCGAACACTGCAGAAGGATGAGCGCCTGGAGTTGTGAGGAGCAGGGCTGGTCAGGCAGGCTCGGGTTCAGTTACCGAGTGCTTAGACTGCGTATATTGAGGATTCAGTACCTGGCTGTGCAGACTTGAGGTCGGCCTTTCAGAGAGTGAAAGTCTTTAGGAACGGAGACAAGTGAGAGGATGCAGAGATCGCCTGGCAGCTATGGATGGTGTGCTGGACGTGTCAACAACATAGGAAAGGGACACAGCGCACAGGGTGTGATAAGGTCAAAAGAGATTACAGGGATCAAAGCAGCAAGATTGAAAGGGGACAAGAATGAAAGGAAGGGAGGAGATGAAGGTGATGTCCAACTTTCTAGTGCAGGAATAGATCAGATGATGAAGTACCAAGAAAAAAAGGTCATCTGAATATGGATGTTAGATAATGTTTTAGGTCTACAAAATGCAGATTGTGGGACAGCAGAGCCTTCTACGTCTCAAATATCTAACAAGCAGATAAAAAAAATCATTAATAACTCCATTAAGAAGTTAAGAAATTAGGGACGCCTGGGTGGCTCAGTTGGTTAAGCAACTGCCTTCGGCTCAGGTCATGATCCTGGAGACCCGGGATCGAGTCCCACGTCGGGCTCCCTGCTCGGCAGGAAGCCTGCTTCTCCCTCTCTCACTCCCCCTGCTTGTGTTCCCTCTCTCGCTGTGTTTCTCGCTGTCAAATAAATAAAATCTTAAAAAAAAAAAAAA